>OZ019949.1:7059451-7234869 GCA_963970385.1 Theonella swinhoei | reverse complement strand
GAGAGGGGGAGGGGGAGGGGGAGAGAGAGAGAGAGAGAGAGAGAGAGAGAGAGAGAGAGAGAGAGAGAGAGAGAGAGAGAGATCAGGATAAAGCATAGGTTATGCTGTGCCCGAGTAGCTGGGCAGAGAATTAATGAGAGCCAACCGGCTCAAAACAGTTGTCAGCCAATTGCTCAGCTTGCCCTAGCTCCCCTTTAATGGCCAGGTGGAGGCTAGTGAACCCCTAAATGTATATATAGCCCTGAAAATTCAATGTTTATAGCATGCCACAGAGGATTTGGCTCCTCAAGTAGCACAGCAGCCATAACTGCTTATAAAAATGAACCCCAGGCCAGTCACCAGTAACTATGAAACCTCAGGTGGCCAGGGGTCATTAGCCCTCCTTGGCAAGACGAACCCTCACCCACTTACCGGTGTACATATCCCAGTTTGTGAATGGAGTCAATGGCCACCACCATCTCCGAAGTGTAAAACCTGCAGAATGACATCAATTATTGTACGTGAAAATCAAGTAATGTCCACAAGACACTTGTACAGACAGTATTGTAAGTCTTCAGAGGGCTTCAACATTGTATATGTAATAACAACACATAAAATTACCATGTACTTGACTTACATGTAATTATCCATGAGATGCTTAGAGAGAAAGATAGACAATGCAACACAACACAACAGAAAGACAAAGCAACACAACACAACTCGCCCAAGGCAGTCATTTTTCAAAGAAAAAACTGCCTCGGGTGTGTATATGCAGGTATATATATATGAATACAGTGGAATCTCTTTACAGATGAGTATACATATCTTGAAGCTTGTAAATGGACATTTTTGCTGAAACACACACTGCATTTTGTCTGATGAAGTATTTGATTATACTTCAATAGCTGTCTGGTATTTAATTATGTACAATGTATATATACATGAACATCAACAATCACTTCAAGAGATGCTGAGAAAGGCAAGGCAACAACAACAACACAACAGAAAGGCAAAGCAACACAACACAACTCGCCCAAAACAGTCATTTTTCAAAGAAAAATTGGCTGCCTCGGGTGGGACTCAAACCCACAACCATCAGCTTTCCAGGCGATACGTACGCTCTTTGAGCTACCGAGGCAGCTCCTGCCCACATGTAAAGGTATGTTTGTGTATCCGAAATCAAGAGACCTCAATAAACAGGACACTTTTGGCAATCTGAAACACACACTGCATGTCACTGATGAAGATATGTGTACTTATACTGGTTATACCTCAATACATTGGTGCCTAGTGTTTATTATGATGTCACCATTCTTGTATATATGTAATGATGTCACCACATCATCGTACCTGGCCATGTCCTCTGGCAAGTGGTCCTCGTACTTCGACAGAAGGGTCAGTACATCACCTCCGACATAGTAGTCCATTACAAAGTACTGTTGGGGAGGAGGGTGTAAGTGGATGAGAGGGAGAGGGAGGGGGAGGGGGAGAGGGAAAGGTAGAGAGGGAGAGAGAGGGGGAGGGGGGGGAGAGGGAGAGGGAGAGGGAGAGGGAGAGAGAGAGAGAGAGGGAAGGAGAGGGAGGGGAAGAGAGGGATGGAGAGGGAGGGGGAGAGGGAGAGGATTGGATTAATTCTGTGTAGGGCAAATATGCATATTTCACATATACATGTATCTGTATATATACACATGTACATGTAGTACATATACATGTAGATATACATACATATGTACATGTAGTACATATACATGTAGATATACATACATATGTACATGTAGTACATATACATGTAGATATACATACATATGTACATGTAGTACATATACATGTAGATATACATACATATGTACATGTAGAGATGTACCAGGTTGGACTTGTCCTGGAAGGCATAGTGTAGGGTCGTGATCCAGTCCTGGTCTCCAAACACTAGGACATCTCTCTCTTCTCGAAAGCATGCAGTCTGAAGGACGAGAGAGAGAGAGAGAGAGAGAGAGAGAGAGAGAGAGAGAGAGAGAGAGAGAGAGAGAGAGAGAGAGAGAGAGAGAGAGAGAGAGAGAGAGAGAGAGAGAGAGAGAGAGAGAGAGAGAGAGAGAGAGAGAGAGAGAGAGAGAGAGAGAGAGAGAGTGAGTGAGAGAGAGAGGGAGGGGAGGGAGAGAGGGGGGGTGGGGGGAGGCGATAGGATATGTACTTGAGTTAGCAAAGTACAATGTATGTCCTTTTCATTGTGGTGTCCTAATTTCAGGGTGTATTCATTAGCAGGATTCCACCCTTCCCTCTGAATTTCCACTCCAATGGTGCCTAATTGAAGAGGTACATGTACCCTCCTCAGCCTACATATACAGTGACAAGAGAGAAGGAATATGATATGGGGAGTGGAGAAGAGGGTGGTGTGACATATGATTCATAGAATTACCTCTGGGAATTGATTAATACATGTACAAACCACAGTGCCACACTACACGGCTCTATTTGTAACCGTATCACTTGCAATGTGGAGGATACATGGACAACGAATGAAATCAGAAGATCTTATACTGTAAAGGTCACCAGCACATGTACATGTACCCGTACATGACTTTAATCATCCATCAGATGCTTAGAAAGAAAGGCAAGGCAACACAATTAACACAACAGAAAGACAAAGCAACACAACACAACTCGCCCAGGGGGGGAGGGAAGGAGATATATGTACTAGTACGCCACAGTTCTCAAGGCTGGGCATCTGGTGTCCTGCTCCAGTCTACGTATGTTGTGTGTTGTATGTCTTGTGTGTAGGTAATGTTTGGTTCGTTGAGGCTAGGGTTCTGGGGTTCCTTCTTTTCTTTCTAATGCTTCTTGGCTAGTGTGCTATACACATGCTTTTCCATGTAACGAGAGTGTTGTAGGTTCCAATCCCACCTGAGGCAGGCGAGTTGTGTTGCATTGCTTTGTTTTTTTGTGTGTTGTGTTATGTTGTGCTGTCTTTCTAAGCATCTCATGGAGTGATTAAAGTCACGTACAATACATGTAGACCTCTGTCTACCTTGACAACTAAAGGAGGGCCTTAATTACCTCTCCTCCTCCCTACCCTGCCCCCAAGTCCAAAGATACATGTTATTTCAGTTCCATTCCATATTGAATATATGACTGCACTATACATACAGTGATACATATATATATATATATGTACATGTATATTTACCAAACATGTCGTACCTGATGTCTCTTTAGCATCTCGACTTTGTTGAGAATCTTGAGTGCATATACTTTACCAGTACCCTTCATTTTCACCACCTGAATAACAAACATGCGTATGTATTCACACACACAACACACACACAACACACACACACACACACACACACACACACACACACACACACACACACACCAAAAGCCCCCTTCCAATCAGTTTAACCCCCTTCTCTTCAAAAGACCCCTTATCACTTTTAACCCCCTTCGTACCTTGACCTCTCCGAAAGCCCCTCTCCCAATCACTTCCAGAGTGTGAAAATCATCTTCAGACAATCTCAACTTCTCAATTTGTTCCACCACTGGCTTGGCTGAGGAGGAGAGAGACAGACAGGACAGGGGCAAGAAGAGAGAGCAAATGCAAAAAGTAAGCCACACATCAACATACATTGTACATGTACAATGTATCAATGAAAGCACCGGTGGTGCAATGCCTCGGTGGTATACGCCTACAATGCATGTGCGACAAATTGGACGCGGCTCGTCGTGATTAATAAGCGTGGCTACGCAAGTCTAAGCACAAGCTATACGCTCTTCCGCTTCTACTACACTAAGGCCAGAGAATATTACCATCGTTAGGTGGCCTATTTTTAGTAGATTTTCGATTGGAGGTGTTGTAGGTGCTCCTAATGGCCTCGAAGTACACAAATTTTGCCATAACTCAAGAACAAAGCACTATTTTACAAATCTGCCAAATTTCAAATCAAGAAAACACGTTTTACATGTATAGCCGTATAAACATTTACTTTCACTTGATTTCCACCGGCGGAACAGATATAGCTGGAACAGACAGATAGACAGACACACAAAGTGACTACCGTATGCTCGCTGCGCGCATGCGCACCAAGGCATAATAATTCAGACCAAAAGACTCATTCAGTATATACATGTGTGTATTTACATGCAATATTCAAGCTTTCCTTTAGAAATAATCAGACCAAGATTGAGACTCACAAGGCAATACAACACAACACAATGCAAGACAGTCATTTTCAAAGAAAAATGAGCTGCCTCATGAAAAAAACATATCTGGTGGGGCCAGACAAGCTATATAAGCGATCCCTGGACAGCGTTATTTCGAGCTTATTAGCTCTCATGCATATACGTACATGTATACATGTATTAGAGTTTACATGTACATGTACATCTGTAAGTGAGGTGTACAATGTACACAAACATGTATACCTGTCTTCACGAAGTCTTCAACTGTTTTCTCCTTCTTGAAAGACGACGTTCTACATTCCTCGAAGAGTACAATGAGCGCATCGTGAAGGGTCTCAACACTGAAACTGTTATGGTTGTCAGCAGACTGGCGATTCTGCAGAGGAGCAAGCGACAAACACCTTTAGAATAGTCATGCTAGATGTCTCCAGACTCTTATCTGTACACGCATTATTATTTGTGACCCTTGAACCCTTTGCATATTCCCATCTTCGGATTTGGACCCTAATTATGGCTGAAGGACTCAACTATATTGCATGTACAGATAATCTTTTATCTGTACATGCAATAAAGTTTGAGTCCTTTGGCCATAATATAGGGTCCAAATTCGGAATATGCAAAGGGTTCAAGGGTCACACATACTGGTGGGTGTGACTTCATTATTCTTGCTAGGAGTCTCTATGACAATAATAGTGCACAGCCTACAGGACCACCCACCCACCCATCCACCCATATCTGTAATGACATCACTGTATATACATGTAGCACATTCCACAGGGTACACCAGTACATGTGCATTACACATGTCCACAGGAAAGAAGCCTCCATTATGCAGCCCACCCATATATATTTACAATAAGGCTGCCAGAGTCATCAGTCCCAGAGCCAGCTGATGATGCACTTACAGTACATATTCACATATGACAAAGGAACCAATCACAGGAAGCATGTTACAACTGTTATAGAGTATCTTTAGATGTACATGTATAGCCTGGCAACAAGCAGAAGCACATTTGATGTGGCTACCATGCACACTTCCTAATTAATACCTCTTCTCTAAGAGTTAGGGGTGTAGTGTACCATGTATATCAAGGTCCCTCCAGATTGAGGGGTGAGTGGAGCAGCTGATATAGACATTCCTGTGGTATGACATCATACCCACTGTCAGAAACCTCATTCTACACCACATCTTCTACCATAGAGGGTACTATATATTGAAGGTGGTATGTGGGTTCGAGGATAATTAGTTTCTAGTTTGTGGGATGTACATGAAAAATGACTGCTTTGGGCGAGTTGTGTTGTGTTGCTTTGTCTTTCTGTTGTGTTGTGTTGCCTTGCCTTGTCTTTCTAAGCATCTGATTAATTTCATGTACATGTATATGTATATACATATAGGCCTGGTTCTGACTTCATTCAGTTTCTCTCCCTCTCTCACATGACAATTCCACGTGTGACCTTCAAACTACACGTATGTATATGTATGTGACTAATCACTCCATGAGATGCTTAGAAAGACAAGGCAACACAACAGAAAGACAAGCAACACAACACAACTCGCCCAAGGCAGTCATTTTTCAAAGAAAAATTGGCTACCTCGGGTGGGATTCAAACCTCCCCACATGACTCGCACTCTAGGTGATACTCTTACCAACTACATGTATATAATCATACACCTAGAAGAGGTCATGTAGGTTGGAGAGCATTGTGAGACAGGTCTGAGGAGCCACATACATTGCACATTTTCCCTTGTCTTTGCCTGGAGTGAGGTCTACACAAGCGTTCGTGTGCACGTGTACAATTGTTGACTAGCCTGCCAAGTTGGAACTAAATTCCCTTTAAAACCACTCCATCATCCAGACAATTAGCAACACATCACAACAACAGTCATACCACTAAAATGTAGGTGTACACCACATTGTTTAGAGGCAACAACCACCAAGTATGTACTATGTACACTAGACCAGTAGTAGTCACTACATAACAACAACTGGGCATGCCAGTAGATGCTACATTTTGAGTGAATATGGCCACGATACATGTAGTTACATGCAGACTTCTGATAGTACATCAACAAATACATACATGTATGTACATGATCACATACAACTTGTAGACAGAATCATATGTACATTGTATACAGTGGAACTCCTCTAATCAGGACACCCTGAAATGAGGACACCTCAATAAACAGGACACTTTTTGCTGTCCCTGACGCCATGTTTGTGTACAATTTACCCCTGAAATCAGGACACCTCACTAATCAGGACATTTTCTTCTGTCCCAAGGGTGTCCGGATTAGAGAGGTTCCACCGTATTACTTGTGTGAGGTGAGGAATGGAGTGTATGAAGTACTAGTACATACCACGTACATATGCAATGTTGCATGCAGCATACCATGTATATACATGTAGATGTATATTCAATATTCACTATTTTAATGTGTTCAACACATTAACATTAAGTATATACATGTACATGTATGAATACAGTGGAACCTCTCTAATCCAGACACCCTTGGAAGAGAAGAAAGGAGTGTTCTATTTAGTGAGGTGTCCTGATTAGTGAGGTGTCCTGATTAGTGAGGTGTCTTGATTTCAGGGGTTGAATAGCGCAAAGTATAGCATAAGTAACAGCAAGAGATCCCGGGTGCCCTTACTTCAGGGAGGGAGGGATGCACTGTGCAGCATTATTCATAGTGTCAGCAGAACACCTATTCTCACTGGATTAACCAGAAAGACGCCGCCATTGATGTATCACATTCATACAATACAGTATTCCAACGTCCTGTAAGCTACTGTACAAGCATCTCCCAAGGGATTATGAATAACGTTAGTGTGTAGCAGTGGTAATACTCTTGTCGAGACCACATCATACGTGTACGAAAACTAATCTCTGACTAGACAACAGGCCAGGTGGGATGTACCAATCAAGGAATGTGTTAACGATACAGGAACTGTGCACAGTCCATTCCATTCCTCATACATGGAAATACATGTGTATAATAAGCACACTGGCCATATGTACATTGTATACAGTGGAACCCCTCTAATCAGGACACCCTGAAATGAGGATACCTCAATAAACAGGACACTTTTTTCTGTCCCAAATACCATGTTCGCGTACAATTTAACCCCTGAAATCAGGACACCTCACTAATCAGGACACTTTCTTCTGTCCCAAGGGTGTCCGGATTAGAGAGGTTCCACTGTAGAACATGAATGAAGGATGATATGCAGTACATGAATGAGGAATAGTATTTCTTTCTACATGTACCTACAGACCGCTTCTTAATCATGAAATCCTTGCAATGAGGACACCTTGATATCAGGTTTCCCTCTGCTGTGTCGAATACCATATTTCTAGTCCATTGTCTAGAGAGGTCCCACCTACTAATACTGGGAATTGAGGACACACTTTAACTTCTTCCTTCCCTTTAGCTTCCTCTGCAGTACTAGCTACATGTACATATACATAACCTAGCCTCTGCTAGCCTAACCTACATGAAAAACATATCTGGTGGGGCCAGACAAGCTATATAAGTGATCCCTGGACAGCGTTGTTTTGAGCTTATTAGTTCTACATGTACATGCCTTGTGAGTCTCGTAGTTTGATTAATTCATGTATATTACTTAGTTTGAAGTTTGGCGTCTTGGTGATTAATTTCCCGATCTTCTTCTCTATACTAAGTTTGAGTTCACCTGATCATCAGGTTGAGACGCTTTGGCTTGAGTTGTGTTGCTTTGTATGTGTGATTCGTCCCCAGCCAGCTGAGCTGCCTCAGTAGCTCAGTTGGTAGAGCATCTGCCTAGTACGCAGTATGTTGCGGGTTCGAGTCCCGCCTGAGGCAGTTTATTTCTTTGAAAATAACTGTCTTGGGTGAGTTGTGTTGTATTGTATTGCCTTGTGAGTCTCGTAGTTTGATTAATTCATGTAGCATAAGTGACATACTTTTGTAACTTCCTTCCTTATAAATTGTTTGTAACTTCCTCCCTCAGACAATGGGAATAAAACCCCTTCATAGCCCTTTTAACTTAGCCACATAAGGAGGCCTCAAAGCCATTAATAACCTCTTTAACTAACCTCTCAATAACCTCAATTCAAAATTATACGCTGATGAGTAATCACGTGTCAGCATGAGATTGATATAGATGGTAACCTCCACACCCACTACCAAAGAGGACCCCAGAGCTGACAGAGTGGTCAGGAGTGGTCAAGAGCGGTCTGGGGTAGTCAGGAGTGGTCTGGAGTAGTCAGGAGGGGTCAGAAGTGGTCAGGAGTGGCCATTGGTGACCTATTTCAAGAGGCTGTTTCCCTAACCGGGACCCCACACATGTTTGTTATGAGGAGCATGTACTGTCAATGAAGTGTGACAAGTGGTCCTCTGAATCTCACCTCCCATTGGATGGGACTGGCGAGGGAAGTGTAGCCATTACAAGATAAACATCCCAGTTGTTACTTTCAGTTACATGATCCCCCCTGACAACTAGTTGTACACATGTATATATACATGTGCATGTATGTTTAAGCCATTTATCAGATTGAAAATGGTTTTCCTTCATATACAATGTGACGTTGCTAAGAGCTGTCTTGGTATTAGATCAGTTGATAAGAGCACTTGCCTAAGATACAGAGTGTTATAGGTTCAAATCCCACTCGAGGCAGCTCATTTTTCTTCAAAAATGGACTCCCTCCATGGAAATGTGCCATGTTGTATTGACTGGGGAGCACCTGAGTCTTAGTGTTAGTGCCACAGCTCAAAACAACCTCCCTGAAATCAGGACACCTACACATAGCCTAACAGAGCTGTTTTACTACCAAATTTGTGAAACACGAAGTCAGGTGAACTTGTGTGAATTAGAGAGGTTTGACTGTAATGTACTGTACACGTACTGTGATGAAATAAAGGTTGTTGGCATTCCCTTCACTTACAAATACACAACATGTGCTTGTGGTTTGTTTCATTGTACCAACTACATTCCATCCACATGTCTGATTGGCTCGACAGTTAATTGAGTCATCATCTGACCATATTCTTGTATGACCTTGTTGCTAACCATAACGTCAGAACTATACACGTACACATGCAGATCTACATCGTACATGAATATGTTGCTAGTCAAGTTCCTTGGTGTACATGTTACAGTACATTTATGTAATATACATGTATTTCATGTACAAGTACAGCGTACATGTACATATACTTGTACACGTTTACATTTAATACATGTATTAGTACAGCAGTTCCAAGTAAACACATTCCTATCATTGAACATCTACATATATGTACAGCAACATACAATACATGTACATATAGTGAAGTACATGTAAAGTACATCAATGAATGTACATGTACATGTACTTAACGAACTGTTTCTTAATAGCGCAGCTTTCCCTACAAGGTAAGAATGATTTGTGTATAACTGGATGGACACCATGCCACACTGACATTCTTTGGTAATTTGAGGATAAGAATGATATCCCGTTGGTAGGTGATGTGGCTAAGGAAGTATTAAGTATTGCACTTGTGTGAGAGCGAGCGAGGGAGGGAGGGAGGGAGGGAGGGAGGGAGTGGGGGGGGGGGGGGGGGTGGGGGTGGTAAGTAAATAGGTGAGGGAGGGAGGGAGAGAATGAGAGAGAGAAGGGGAGATCCAAACAAGAACTGGACAGAGACAGTTGTAACCAGTTCTCTCACACTCGGGTAAAACTCCACACACAATTGTACCCACACACCATACTCAGGTGGGAGCACAGGAATGCACTTAACGAACCGAAAATGACGTGGTCGACTATGTACACAGTAATACGCATATACATTGCCTGTTTCAAAACTTGTTTACATGACCGACAGACATACTTACATAACACACTTTACACTACGTTCTGGCCTGTATAGAGATTTGTTGCTCATTAAAAATACTGTAGCACTGTACATGTATATACATGTACATACACACTGCTAATACATGTACATTGATTAAAAGGTTTAAAATGACTATTTTGAATGTTCTAGAAAAGTGTTCGTTCACAGGAAAGTTTGTGGGTCCACAAGGTATTGTGCACATGTGAATGGTGACTGCAAGCAAGTACAACTCCATTAGCTAACCAAGTCATGTACACGTACATGTGCCTTTGATATGTGAATAGTTCTACCAAATCCAAACAGTCTATTGCACGAAAACAGGTATCGTTCATACATCTAGCACTGAGGGGCGTAATATATGTAGACTACTATGGTACCCCGGTGTGTACATCTCATAACGTTTCTCAACGAACGGTGAAAGGGTAGCCAGCTAGCTCAGCGCTACCTGTGAAGGGTGTGGCGCTATCTAAAGTACATAAGGTTGAGGGTACGTACGTGAAACTGGCTCTCCATAAGACACATGCGGTCTTCCACGTCTTGTGGGAGTTCCGCCATCACAACTTTCTCCCCTAGCTCTCTCAGCGAGTCGAGTGTCGCCTGTTGTGATGACTTTACTGTGGCTTTGGCCTTTGGCTTTTGTCGATATGAATTCTTTGAGGTCAAATACTGTTCGCCCGCGGATCCGGCCGGATGCAACGCGTAGTTTATTGACTGCGCATGCGCTGTTTTCACCGCGACTGCAATCTCTTGTTGTTGAGTATTTGATGGCCTTTAGAAAATACGTGTTTCCATAACTCATGTATCCGTTGTGAAACTTAGGTCATGTTTTTTCAGGAGAAAATCTTATCATCTACTTTTTTCAAAGGAATAAACGATTTGTGAGAATCATGGTTTTCCTTGACATCTTCTTTCCATTTCTTAAATCTCGTGAAGGATGTGCTGCATGTCATCTCTTCAGCCCTCAATATGTAATGTGGAGAATCATATTGTTCTTCATTTGCTTCTGTATTACTGCTTTTGACTGCTACTCTGACTGGCATGTCTGGATATCGGTCAGAGAGACCGGCTACAACCATCCTTTGCTTAAGATTCCCACTCAGTGGACCACATCCTGGTTTGTATTCAGTACTTTTGGTACAGTTACAGCACTGCTCTACATCCTGAATGAACTCTCAGGCGTTGTGTTTTTATACTGTAAATACACTAGTTTCAGTGGAAATCCTAAAAAAGCAGATATATGTCGACCGTGCACTGCAAGAGGTTGTAATTTCATCACGAGAGCAGAAGTTCTAGCTCTGGTGAATATTACCTCTGAGGATCTGCCTCTGTTGGTGTTGAGTCTCATCTTTGCTGCTGCACAGGTTAGCTGCAGTCATCCCACACCAGAAGATAATTCGGCCATTTTAAAGCTGGTGTTCATCAGTTCCCTAGCATCTCTTCTTGATGTTGGATTTGGATCTCTGAGATACCTGTTTCGCCTTAGCCAAAGAGCTTGTAATGATCGCAAAAAGACCATCTGTTGCTCTAAAGAAGTAAGAAGGAGTGTCCGAGAAAACCAGCTGTATCCCAAACAACACCAAATGAAGTGGTGCCTCATTTTTCATTCAGCTGCTCTGGCATTAATATATGGACTAACCATATGTGTCAGTGTTACAGCTATAGCAATGACACAACACAAGGACGTTCTGACTGGTAGCCTTTTTGTAGATCCCAGTCAAAAACTCGGTATCTATCGCAGCTACCCACACGATCAGCTTCTTATAAACGTATCTACTGTCATAGATCATGAGAATGGAGCTTGTCTGACAGAAGAGTTTGCTCTCTCTACTAACCAAACACTCATCTGTGACCTTGCCTTTATACATAAGTCTGAGGAAGGGCAGATTCACTTCAACTACGCTCAGTCCAATTACTCCAAGAATGCAACAATGCATAATCCTGATTCCTCAGAACCTACAGACAAATGTGCCGTGTTCTACAGAAGAATATTTCTGGGTCATTTGAGCAATGGACGTGTGAAGAGATTTGATGAAGTGTGCCTTGGTGTGCTCATCCTGCCCGACAGCAATGCATTGCTTCAGAGAGAGAAAAATATATCAACGCACTGCTAATGCATTCACCTATTAACCTATCAACTGTTTTCAAACACCTAACTAATGCTCTAGCTGCAATGCTTAATTCCTCTTATATAACAGGACTGGTAGTTGTCCTGTTTCTCTTAATCCCTGTTGTTGCGAGCTTTCCTCGTATGTGATGATGATGTACAGTTTTCTTCTTCTTATCTCTTTCTTCTCCTCTACAATTCGGCAATGTCTCTTTCCTGTAGAGGAAAGTCTCCAAAGCTAAAGTAATTGAGTGCAGTAACGTATAAAAACTTCCTACACCTCTTCCAATTTTAAACATGCTTTAGCACTGTATAAGGAAATGCACATACAGCTTGTAAGTGTAACAATGCGTGCACATGTAGTTTGTAGGCTTAACATTACTGTATCATTGAAAGTGGGTGGTTGTTTTAAGTATGATTTCCTCAGCATATTCTGTCAACATCTGTTTGTAAGCTTAACAATGCATGCACATACAGTTTTTAAGCTGAAAGTGGGAGGTTGTAGGCTGTCTCAAGTATGATTTCCTCAATTGTAGCATATTCTGTCAACTAAGTACTGTTTACAATATCCATCCTACAACAAACGGACACTTTATAGTGTAGAAGTGGAGTATAGCTATATTTGTAATACAGCACAATATTCAGTACTAGATTTGATAATCGCAGTACACACATTTGGTTTCAATTAAGAGAGGGACTGAGGCAACAATCTATGCAATAAATAGACTTTTTGCTTTTGTCTTTTGGCTACTCCCTTCCTACATACTCCCATTCCCATACTAGTCTGCAGCATCCTGGAATCTGTCCACACAGATCCTCCGGACACAGAATTATTATATATTTTCAGAGGCAGAGAACCTGGGAGGGCAGGGGGGGCTTGAGCCTCCCCACTTTTTGATAAGGCCCCAAACATTTGGAGGTTGTCATGAAGAAAGTATTAAATACTAATAGCCTATGCCGGATGATGTATTCAGAATGAATGTATGATTTAAATAACCCCCAACTGCATGAACACCAAGCCCCCCATTTTTGACATGCTGTCTCTGCCTCTGATTTTCAAGTCCAAGAAATATCCAGCTATAGGATGAACATGTTATTTCTGACTATAAGATCTATATTGTTGCAACTATTATTTCTCTATAAAACTGCATGCTGCTTGGAAAGTAATTCTGTGCATACATAACTCTTCATTGATGGTGTATATATTTGCTCACACAATACATACATAGCTACATACATAGTGCATAGGTGTAACATTGTGTAATTATATAAAAGGCATATTATGGTTCTATACACAAATCTGAAATTAATTGCCATAAATAATGATCTATGCCAAATACATTGCCAGTATGTTTCAGTTCTTGTTATAATTGTTGTTGCTGTTGTTGTTGTTGTTGTTGTTGTTGTTGTTGTTGTTGTTGTTGTTGTGTAGTGGACCAGTAAAGTCTCAGAGTAGAAGCAATGTCCTCAAATGAAGGTCTATCTCCTGCGTTGTGAAGCCAGCACGTCAGTACTATATCATACCTGCAAATAATACAAAACAGAATTATGAACCACAGTACCCTCGCTGTGCATGCGTGCCGAGGGTAATGAGCAGTGTAAGCCTAAGGAAAGGTAGAGTCATAACAGCAAGATTAAAAATTGGCTACCTGCAAGTGCAAGTAAGACAGCAAAGCCTTGTTTAATTCTCATTGTCCTGTGATTTTTGAGTGTCCTAATTGGAGGGGTTACCCAATAATAAGTATTATCCAGCTCACAGTTTATCAGGACAAAGTGTGGGTTTCTTGAGCCTTCCTCCAGTGGAGATGTGGTCCAGAATCTCGTGATTCTCAATACCAGGATATGGAGTGCGACCCAGACTGAACACCTCCCAGCACGTGACACCATATGACCACTGGCAGGAGAGATGAGAGAGAGGAGAGAGAGGGAGGGAGGGAGGGAGGGAGAGATAGTGAGGGAGGGAGGGAGGAAGGGAGGGAAGAAGGGAAAGAGAGACAGAGGGAGGGAGGGAAAGAGGGACAGAGGGAGGAGATGTAGAGGAAAGTAAGAAAGGAAGTGAGAGACATTGAGGAGTTTACCAAACATGAGTTTCTCATGTACTTAATGAGTAAACCTTTACAGGCAGACTACTGGTTTAAAAAGTAGTGACTTCAAGTGTGTGTCCTTTAACATACCATATCTGTTTTTTCATTGCCGACTCCATCTTTTATAGACTCTGGTGGCATCCACTTCACAGGCAGTCTGGTGCCTGACTGGTTCTGACCAGTGCTATAGAGATCTCCAGCCAGACCGAAGTCCCCTATCAATATGCTCCTAGTCTCACTAACCCTGTATATACATCATACACAGTGTGTGTGATAACCTCAACTGCTGTTGAAACAGGAACCATTATATTCAATGTCCTGTTATGAGTTACAGAGGCAGTGGTCCTTCTACTATCACTACATATGTCCCTCATGATTGCAGAGTTCCATTGGATGTATATAATCATAGGCGGCGGAAGAATGGGGGCAGTGGGGGCACTTGCCCCCAAACCTTTAAATGCATGGGGGCATTGCCCCCATAGAATCACCTAATAATGATCAAGAGCCAAGCTCTAGAATGACGAGAGCTTCAGCGTGCTGATCGCTCCATGTAGCTGTAGTGCTGCATGTGTGAGTACACAATATTGTGGGTGGAGATTTCCATCTGATTCCGCACTGGGTTCCGCCCCTATACTCTATTTCAACTCCCTCTGCCTATGATAATGACATAAGGCTTGACACTCACATGCAATTCCGTGCTGCAAGGTCTCTGTGAACAAACTTCTGTTGAGCTAAATACGTCATTCCATCTGCTATGTCCAGACAGAACTGATAGAGGGTGCTCAGTGGTAAACCCTGGAGTATGATATAACAGAGAAAAAGTACACACACATACACACACACACACACACACACACACACACACACACACACACACACACACACACACACACACACACACACACACAAAACACAATCAGATTCACACTCACCTCAGGATAGCCATTGGTGATATTTGACTGACTAGTCTTGTGTTTCAAATAGTCTAACAGACTACCATTAGCCATGAATGGTAGGATGATGTAGGGATAGCCTTCTGGGGCATCGAAACACATCCCAAGAAATTTCATGACATTGGGATGGTCAAAATCCCTCATTAACCGACTCTCCATGAAGAGGGTATTCAGCTGCTGCTCTGATGAAAACCCTGCACATACATAAATGGTATACAATGAATATATATAGACAGGACATCCTCACTGTTTACAATGAACACTGTCAGGACCCCTCGCTGATGGTATACTATGACCCTTCTAGTCAGGACCCCCTCAAAATGACCCCTCCGACCTCGCTATGTCAGGACCCCCTCACTATGACCCCTCTAGTCAGGACCCCCTCAAAATGACCCCTCTGACCTCACTATGTCAGGACCCCCTCACTATGACCCATCTAGTGAGGACCCCCTCAAAATGACCCCTCCGACCTCACTATGTCAGGACCCCCTCACTATGACCCCTCTATTCAGGACCTCCTCAAAATGACCCCTCCGACCTCACTATGTCAGGACCCCCTCAAAATGAACCCTCCAACCCCACTATGTCAGGACCCCCTCACTATGACCCCTCCAGTCAGGACCCCCTCAAAATGACCCCCTCAAAATGACCCCTCCGACCTCGCTATGTCAGGACCCCCCCATTATGACCCCTCTAGTCAGAACCCCCTCAAAATGACCCCTCCGACCTCACTATGTCAGGACCCCCTCACTATGACCCTCTATTCAGGACCTCCTCAAAATGACCCCTCCGACCTCACTATGTCAGGACCCCCTCAAAATGAACCCTCCAACCCCACTATGTCAGGACCCCCTCACTATGACCCCTCCAGTCAGGACCCCCTCAAAATGACCCCCTCACTATGACCCCTCTAGTCAGGACCCATCAGGACCCATATCAATGTCCTGTTGTGTCTCTATAAACATGGATTTAGGCAAATATCATTTTAAGGCTGTCCAGATTACAATGACATCATCACCTCAACAGAAGACACAGCACATATTATAGTCATACGTTATAAGATAAGTAACTCAGAGCTCACTTCTGAGGGTCTTAATGGCCACCCTGATTTCTGTCTGGGCCTCAGGATCCCTCCAGATGCCTTCACTCACCTTACCAAATGCACCTACAGTTATATAGTTACAATAATAATACACAGTCTCTATACTTACAAATACTGACTCGAGTTTTTACTACAAAATGCACACATAACTAATGAATGTTTTTCGATGACTCAGGCATAAGGGATGAAGAGAGCAGAAAAGACCAACTACCACTGGGATCAAACTCAGGATCAATGGCTGGAAATCCAGCGCACTAACAACTGAGCCACGACTCCCATTTAAAAGTCCGTCCCCTCATAACTGTGTGTCGTGGCTCAGTGGTAAGTGCACTGGACTTCCAGTCACTGATCCTGAGTTCGATTCCTGACCGGTGCGAAGTCAGTCTTTCCTGCTCTCTCTTCATCCCTTATGCCTGAGTTATCGAAAAACAACTTGTCATGTTGGATTACTAATGATTGCTGTATCTGTGTGCATGTGTTAGCAGACAGACCCTCTCCAATGATGTTACACAGCTCCAGGTGCTGGTAGGGTATGAAGGAGCCGGTGTAGAGAGACACGTAGTGACGTCTCTTGCGGTCCGTCATCATCCGAGCCACTTGCACATCATTGGGAACATCAAGGTCTGAAAAACAAAATATAGTATGAATCTCTAATGGGTCAGTATATACAAGTTGTGCAGAGCAAACAGCAGACAGCTGTTTAGGGCTACTTGGCCCTCATCAGCACAGTGTATGCCTACCTAGCTGCCCTGAGATGGCCTATACATACATGTATATGATCAGTACTACTGCAGTGTGGGATCCCAGATGTTAGTAGAGTGGAGCACCACTAATAAGGACACCTGAGGTGTATGCTGTTACCACCATTGCCATGTATGTGTCCTTTGAAACCTATCGGCTTTCTTCCATACCATACTTGTCCAGATTAGAGAGGTTTCAATGTACTAACATGCTCTGATTACAATACTCTAATACTCTAACTGATTGTCTCTCAGTCACATACCTTCCTCAGATGAGAATTTTTCCAGAACCGATGATGGATTGGGAGAGTCCAACCTCCTCAGTGTGGTCCTGAAACATTAAATGAGTGAGTATCAGAAGTACACAGCTATTGAATATCTACACCTAAGTATTAATCAAGTTACAAGGTTGGTACTTAATAACCATGTTCCTTTAGCCATTAAGGTATTGCAGTGGCGGATCTAGGATTTTACAAAGGGGGTAGCATGTCGTGGGTTTTGAAGCCCCACCCACTTAATTATGCACGTGCACGAATGACGACCTGCGTGCGTACTCATAACCATTAGAAGTGACGTTAGCGTCTAGTACTATAGCGTGCTAGCGCTAACGGACACTCACGCGAAGAACGCAAACTAGCATGTAAGTCAGCTCAGCGCGTTTGTGAAATGTGAGCAGTCGCAGCAAAAGGGGGTTTCAGTGGAAACCTCTGAAACCCCCCTAGATCTGCCACTGTATTGATGATACATGATAGATATTAAGAAACCACATCCAATAGATATATCTCTATCACAATTGTATTTATTGGTTTGTAATACAATACTGTAATGACATCACCAGGTATGTGCCAGTTGTGCACTCTTACACAGTGGATTGCTGACTGCAGGCAATCTTGATACTGTCACGTTTCTTCTTCCTCCGTACACACACGACAACCATAATTACTATGACTACAATCATGACTGCTAGTAGAAGGATCAGCAGACCTGTTAGACCCAGGACCACTATCTGCAGCAGTCTTATTAGGCCTGTATGTATAAGAGAGTAACACAGGGAATACTAGTCATAAATGCAGGCCTGAACTGGCACCACATAACATCGAGAACATTCGTGTTTGCACCGCGCAAGTCTGTATGGGGACTACTCAACTTCGTACTACGGTACTAATTTCCGTGCAGCGCACGTCTACTCTGTACTGTCATGCCCAGTGCGCAGGTAATAGCGCCTTATTCAGGAGTTGAATTTGTCCTCATACGGACTTGCGTGGTGTGCTGATGTTGCAAATACGAATGATCTCGACGTCAGATGGTGCCCATTCAGGTACGAATTTATAGCTGCTTTTCCTGTGTAAGATGTTATTCTAATGATGATTGATGGTTCAATGTTGGCTGTTCAGTAACTGTAACTGAGTAGAAGATTGTCTAGAACACAGAGTGTTGTGGGTTGGAATCCTGTTATTTATCTTCTTAGAAAATGACAGGCTGAGTTGTGTGACTTTAGTTTCATATTCATAACAGATCTCCTATTTCATGGATTCCTACACTGTACTACTATTTACAGTATTTGTGATTCAACACAAACCTACCACTGTGGTCTTCACCACATGCACTACTACTGTCTTCACCACATGGCACTGTAGGGAAAAAAGGACAATATATAACCATATACATGTGCATAGTCATCATCTATCAAACCTAATGTAATATCTAACTCTATAAAAGAGTAAAGCAAAATATAACTAGTTGAATGCTACACATTGTTGGCGAGTGGAGAGTGTGCACGCAAAATTGCATGAAATGTGCGGTGCCCATCACATATAAATATATAGAAAAATCGGCCTGTTGACACGACTAGGAGGGCTCGCTCTGCTCGCCAATAAAGTGCCTGCAGAAGAGCCATAATTATGCATCCATGTGCCATGGCTCTGACGCTGAAGGCTTCTGCCTCAGAAATTGGGCTAAAACTTAGTCTAGAGTAAGCACAAATAAGGACTCATCTATTTCCATATATTGACAAATCTCAATGCCCAGCAGATGACATTCTGCTGTGCCAAAACTATTCAGACACAATAACCATTACCATAATCCATCATAGTGTTTTACCTTGTAGGTTTATACATGTCTATGTATTATCCATTGTATATGTGGAACTTTACTTTGTAGGCTTATATGCATGAAAACCATGTGCATAGATAGCACACTAGCCAAACAGGAATTATAGAAAGAACAGAAAGAACCCCACCCCATTAAGCAACCCACTCCAGAGAAACATCACATATATAAGAGTAGGACACTGAATGCCCAGCCTTGAGAATTGGGGATGGTGGGTTAAAGATCTTTGATGATACCAACTCTCCCCACACATCCAGTGCCCAAACTCTCACCAACAAACTAACACACCTGTGGCTCACTAACAGACAAATACACAGAGACACACAATCAACCTGAGCATGTATATGTTATCCATGTATATATGTGAAGCTTCACTTATACATATAAGGAACTGTGAACTCACAGTAGACAGTGAGTGATATGCAGTCTTCTTGTGAGACAGGTGTATAATCACTGTCTGGATATGAACAGTTGGGTTCTGTAGTTAACTGCAATACATCAGCCAGTTGGGGCCCAGTGGTAAGGTTGGACCTCAGCAGTGTGTCAAACTCTGGATTGCATTTGTCAACAGCTTCACTGATTTTGGTGCATTGCTCGGTACACAGTGGAAGCAGATCACCTACATAACAATAATATGACATCACTTCCTCCCACTCCCAGCAGTACAGTTGTGGGATTGAGCTACTTACATAATAATTAATAACTTGGCATGAATATAGGCTAGGGTAACATACACTACATACCTGACACGTTATGACAAGGGAGGTAGATGGAGTAGCATGCCATGGCAGTGATTATAGCCCTACAGCTGGAATTCAAGTTTCCCGCAGCCTCCAACTGGGTAATTGTCTCAAACATTTCTTGTTCCTCTGAAAGTCTTTCGTTGGCAAAAGCGTAAAACTCTCCGTGGGAAACATGTTTGCAGTGTATACTGTTTTCCTCCAGCCTCTGGCACCTTGTGTAGCAGCAGTAGAAAATACCATTTCTTCTATTACAAACCCACACACTCTGTTATAACACCTCTCATGGAATGTACATACAATATATCTCACAGTGTACTATTTGGTCTGTGTATGCGGTGGTAGTGTAAGACAGAAATTGGTCTATAAACAGCAGATAATTGGTGCGTCCATTTGTAGCACCTCTTAATATTACAGCGACAGTCAACATGCTGAATCACAACATTCATTCTTTAGAGTGTGTAATGTAATTACCGACAACAGTTCAATGTTACAGGTCACAGCACTCAGGTTGTTTGTCTGTGTATCTATATACTGAAGCATGCAGAGGAATGTACCCAGGACTGTGTGTAGTGTAAACTGATAGACAGAGCAGCTTTTCTTTCAAATGAGTATACGTATTTGTCACAACTATATAAGACAATAACACATGTTTTGCCCAAACATGATCTTACAAAGTTAATGATATAATGTTTCTTATTATTTAGATGGTAGGTAGTCTTACAAAGTAAATGTAATGTTTCTTATCATCTAGATGGTAGTCTTACAAAGTAAATGTAATGTTTCTTATCATCTAGATGGTAGTCTTACAAAGTAAATGTAATGTTTCTTATCATCTAGATGGTAGTCTTACAAAGTAAATGTAATGTTTCTTATCATCTAGATGGTAGTCTTACAAAGTAAATGATGTTTCTTACATCTAAATGGTTATGGTAGACTGCACAAGTATTCATAGCGGTTAATTGTCCGGTAATCTTATGAATATCTACTATATACATGATGTAAGATGAATGCTACCCAGCTTCCTGATACGGTACACATGTTTTACAAGTGTTTGCAGTAGGGAAGGAAGTGGAAGGGTAAAGGGTAGAAGCTTCCAAGGCAATAACATCCCGAGGCCCTACTTCAATTCCCCAACACAAGTGTGCTATATAGTACATAAACAGAGGGGGCTAAGTGCCAACTCAAAAAGGAAACACTATTGCAAGAGGTGTAGCTGTGGGACTCACTGAGTGTTGGAGACACCTGACTCTGAGAGTGTAGTATCACTCCCGTCAGAGGAGACTGTGGGATGTAAATATTGACATTTTACAATGAATGGTCTTCAATGAAACGACAGATGTGTGCATGCAGTACACATAACTACAGTATGTACATGTAGCTATAGCTAGCTCATGGCAGTATGACCTTAAGTACTGCACTACACTCTGGCGTGTAGGCTATAGCCACGCCAACGAGTTCATGTACATATAAACTCGGCAAGTACGCGGTATCTAGCTACTTCGCGCGAAGGACCAACGTCCGTGTTTTGGCTATTAGAGACTTACCGAGGGAAGAATGCACTAGGAGCAAGAACAGAAAGAGCACAAGATTACTCCTCATCTCACATAACAGGTTCTCGCTCTCTGCTTACTCTACGATTGCTTAGAGGAAGCCCTGTGCGGAATTTTATACATCCATCGCGCGTGCGCAGTCGCTATAAGTTATGAGAGCTGGAGTCGTTTCATAACAAGTGTCTATATACATGCACTGTAATTGCACGTAATTTGCTACCAGTAGAATGACTATATATACGTCAAGGCATAGGACATTGAGTAATCAACTTTTACTATAGCTAGTCTAACAACATATCAGGACAGTGTGTCTTCTTCCAGTAAAAATACCAGTGTCTCAGAATGAATACATCCTTAGCATGTAACACCATATGAGAGAGAGGGAGGATGAGAGGGAGGAGGGAGGGTGTGAAAGATAAAGAATGTATGTATATCATGTTTCAAGTCACATACAAGAACCACAGGCAGTGGGTGATATATGTCCAGCACGCTTTCCTAATTAATAATTTGTACACTACAACATGTAATGCATTCCGGGCATTATGTAAGAATGTATGTCTCACCACATCAGTCATTTCATTGCTGATACCATCTGTGGGTGTCTATGGTGACATCTAGTATTTTACTAAGTAAGCAAGCTTCCTTCCCAGTACTGCTGAAGTCTGGCCAATCCAAAATCTCCACACTGATAAACTGCTGTTCAACCTGCCTTAATGAAAGTTACTGTACAAACATCAAAACAACTTGAGCCTGCCAACTAAATGTCAGACCACTATAAGCCATCCAGCATTTCAGTTCATGACTAGCTAGAACTTAAGTTGTGTAGCAACATGACATAGGCATAGGAAGCGGGGGGGGGGGGGGGGGCAGGGGGACACTTGCCCCCACTAAAATTTCCTAGGGGGGCACTGCCCCCACTAATTTTCACCAAGAAGCACATGGAGACACATATTTGTAAAATCAAACTCACTACCCAGGTATATAGCTACCTGTCAAGGAGCCTGAGCAGCTCTGGACAGCTCAGAATGATCTAATTAACCACATGGAAAAAGATCAATTA
This sequence comes from Theonella swinhoei, assembly GCA_963970385.1. Lineage (NCBI taxonomy): Eukaryota > Metazoa > Porifera > Demospongiae > Tetractinellida > Theonellidae > Theonella > Theonella swinhoei. The sequence continues at coordinate 7,212,412 of OZ019949.1, read as the reverse complement.
CACACGCGTGCATGAGCAAACGACAGGCAGGTGATATAGGGAGTTCTGGTCCTGTAGCAAAATATGAAATGATTCTAAAAACGATGATGATTCTTCCTGCATCTCTGCCACCCACTTTCATTCATCTTGCTACGCCTACACGATCCATGATCTACTCACAATGACATAGCAGTTCCTTGAGATCACTGTGTACAACTCTCCAGGTATTTCATCTCCTCTGCAAGGTCTGTACACATCTGAGTCAATGTCTCCATTGATAAGTCCTAACACATGACAATGGAGAGAGGCACAATATTTGTGCTATCTCTTGCACCAAACTGTAGATTACAGCATTCTGTCCAAGAAAACCCATTGTATTGTAGATTTTTCTTCATGTAAGTGGTGAATTAATTGTGTGGTGCACCAATACCATGATATATTATTCACCTTAGGGAATGAATGAACATGTAGTACATGTAGTTGCTTTTCTGAGGTGAGTTTTGATGGATCTGTAAAGGGTCTATATGGGACAATGAATAGAGAACCATCTGGAGTATTAAAATAGACTCCATTTATATACCAAGTAGTTAGTCCCAGTACATTAAGTCTTTCACGACATCAGGTGTGCGTGTAGAGTTGGCATGCTACAAAAAATCTTTAAACCCACCACCCTCAGTTCTCAAGGCTCGGCATCCAGTGTTCTGCAATTGGTTTTTTTTCTGTGTATCTTGTATGGATTGGGTGAGTTGTTTCCTTTATTAGCTATACACATGTTTTAAACACTGCTAGGAAGGTATTCAGCAGAATATGGAGTGTGTATGGTAGCACATTCATCTCTCTCTCTCTCACACACACACATACACACACACACACACACACACACACACACACACACACACACACACACACACACACACACACACACACACACACACACACACACACACACACACACACACACACATACACACATGCATGCACACACACACACACACACACACACACACACACACACACACACACACACACATACACACATGCATGCACACACACACACACATACCAGAATAAGTCATATTTTGTTGAGAAAAAGTTCTGCCAATGTCTCTCCCATTATGTCCCTTCATGTGTTGTAAATGTAGTCAAAATATTACCTCAAGCCATCTACCATTCATAGCATAATAGTAGAATAATGAAATCCCATTTTAGGTTCTGATGGATGCCAACACTCCTGGGATAGTCTGCTCTTGTGTAATATGTATTGTGTATCTTGTATGGGTCGGGTGAGTTGTTTCCTTTATTAGCTATACACATGTTTTAAACACTGCTAGGAAGATATTCAGCAGAATATGGAGTGTGTATGGTAGCACATCCATCTCTCTCTCTCTCACACACACACATACACACACACACACACACACACACACACACACACACACACACACACACACCTTGAACCTTGAACCTTGAATCCGCCCACCATACTGGTGATAGCGGTATCCTTGGGCGTGCCCTGGATATTGAACGCCCAAAGAGTCGGAACTAGCTTTGACTGCCACAAAATCGTTGATGCCTAGTACGATCTCCCTTCCTGCGGAAGGACCAACCACACTGACATGGATAGGATGTAGTACGTGCTGTTGCAGACGGTATACTCAAGTGTTGCTGGTCAACAAGAGACCGAAGTCCCTCTGTACACAGAGCTTTCCAAGCCCTCCTGTCCTGGGCCAATTCAAACCAATCGTTGCCCACATCCACTGCCTTCATGTCTGACACAGCTACATCTCGCCATCTTCTCTTGGTCCCATGACCTGGCCTCTTCTTAACCAACTCACCAAAGAGCAGCTGTTTGGGCAAACGAAAAGGTTCCATTCTGGCTACATGGCCCAGCCACCGAAGACGCTGCTTCATCAACAAATGTGTCATGGTCACCTCCATACCAAACTCCGCTGCGAGCCTCCGTGATGTTATCCTTTCCTTCCACTGTTGGTATTTAGTAACCCCCATGATAGACCTAACACATCTGTTGTGAAAGGAAGTCAGGCGCCTCAAGCTCTCCGCCTTGATTGCCCAGGCCTCTGTTGCATATAGTAGCACTGACAATACAGCAGCTTTGTACACCTTCCTCTTCGTCTCCACAGATATCCTTCTGTTTTGAAACACTGCTCTCTGTAGGCAACCGAAAGCTCTTGCAGCCTTGCCAATGCGGATCTTGACATCTTCTTTGACCTCGCCATCACTGGTAATGTTGCTACCAAGGTAGGTGAAATCACTCACCATCTCTATCTGGCCTCCTGCGAGCTGCACTGGCAGAGTGTCACTACCATTGTCATGGTGGCCCACAGCCATCCCCTTTGTCTTCTCCATGCTCACAGTTAGGCCCCAACTAGCAGCTGTGTCAACAAGTTTGGCTGTAGAACGCTCAAAATCTTCACGTGTTGTTGTATATACAGCAGCATCATCCGCGAACTGGGATTCAGTGACTTTTATGCATTCCAGCCGGGACTTAGCAGTTCTATCTCCAACCAGTTTCCGTCCATGTTTGTACCGCACAATCATACCTGCCTCTGGGCACTGAGCTCTCCAGGCACTCATTACGGCACTGAAGTATAGATTGAAGAGGGATGGAGCCAGTGTGCAACCCTGTCGCAGGCCATTGAGCACTTTGATCTTGTCAGTAGTTGTGTCTCCAACTCTAATCTCCGCTTGCATGTTGTCATGAAAGGACTTGATGATGGACAGCATGTTTGGTGGTACTCCATTCTTCTCCAGCACACACCACAGAGCAGGCCTAGGCACAGAATTGTATGCTTTCCTCAAGTCTACAAATAACACAAAGAGGGCATCATCATGCTCCCTGCACTTCTCAACCAACTGTCTCGCTACAAAAATCATATCTGTGCATCCTCTTCCTTTCCGAAAACCGCACTGTGAATCTGGTAGGAGCTCCTCTGCTATCACTTGTAGTCTCTCCTGCATGATTCGTGCCAAAACCTTTCCAGCTATATCCAGCAGGCTGATGCCCCTCCAGTTGTTACACTTCCTCAAATCTCCCTTTTTCGGGATGGGCACAATGATAGCATCCTTCCAGTCCTTAACAACCTCTCCTGATCTCCACACATCTTCCATGATCTGAAGCAGCCTGTCATGCACCTCCGCACCACCGTATATCAGGAGCTCTGGGAGAATTCCGGTCTTTCCACCGGCTTTGCCTCTCTTCAGCTTACTCAATGCCTTCATCAGCTCCTCCAATGTAGGGGGTTCATCCAGTTCCAGATGAGGTGGATGTTGGGGAAGCCCATCGATCTCTTCCTGGCTGTACTCACTGGGAATGTTCAGGATTTCCCTGAAGTGGTCGTGCCACAACTGTCTGACTTCACCAGGATTTGCTGTCATCTCACCATTCTTTTTCAATAATACGGAAGGCCTATGGGGTCTGCGTCCTCTGTGAGTCATCTGCAGCTTCCGTATACTCGTCCATCTCTGACAACCATCTTTCCTGGCTTTCTCAGCTTCGTCTGCTACTTTCTTGATCCACTCTTCCTTGGCATCATCAACGGCCTGCTTCACGGTCCTCTGGTGTGCTCTGAATCTCTTCTTGTTGGCAGCACTCTGCGTCTTCAAGAACTGGTTCAGGGCAGTGTTCTTTGCATCTATCAATGGCTGCAAGGTATCTGCGGCCTCCCAAAACCAATCAGGCTGCTTCTTACTTCGACCACGCCCAGCTACTTCCTCACTTGCTGCCATAACACACTCCTTAAACACTTCCCAGTTGTGTTCATTTGATTCGTTAGGGTCGTATGGCCGGGATAGCAGACACTCCGTCACTTTCTGCTCATATGCCTCTCGTGTCTTAGAATGCTGGAGGGTGTGCACTGCAATTGGTAGTACATCAGCACCTCGTCTCTTCCTGCGGGGTAAGCAGAGTCTCATCTTGGCTCTGACCATATTATGATCAGACCAGCAGTTGGCACCCCTCATCACTTGCACATCAGTGCAGAGGGCTCTCTGTTCGGTTCTCAGTACAACATAGTCAATCATATGCCATGCCTTGGTGGCTGGGTGCCTCCATGTTGTTAGGTGATGGTGCTTCTTCTGGAACCAGGTATTCATGATTGTGAGCTGGTTGACAGCGCAGAACTCCAGGAATCTCTCACCAGCAGCGTTACACTCCCCAACACCATGCTTTCCACGAACGTCCTGCCACACATCACTGTCGTCCTTACTACGACCAACTCGAGCATTAAAATCTCCAAGAAGCATTAACACATCAGTTGAGGGAGCTGCATCCACTGTGTCTTGAAGGTCATCCATAAACACCTGTACAACCGCTGGTGGTGCTTTGGCTGTCGGAGCATACACCGATACGACAGTGACATAGGTGCTCTTTGTATACCTAGATCCCCCTGGTCTTCTCTGCCCAGCACTGGTGACTTTCAATCGAGCTGTGACAATCCGGGAGCTGACTGCAGTCCATACCTCTCCAGCCTCCTTCCAAGCCTCTGTAGCCCTCTCATCTAGTGCGATTCCAACTCCTTCATTCCGTTGTGCTACATCATGATCTTCACTAGGAAGTGGGCGGCCAGAGTGTAGGAACAAATAACCCCCTGACTCCCAAATGTCACTACCAAACCATTTGGTCTCTTGGATGGCACCCACAGACACTCTGTAACGCCTGAGTTCCTTTGTCATGAGATCTATCTTGCGGTCCACATTGCCTTCACTCGTGCTTGGCATTGCCCTGCTTCGACATATGCGTTTGTCTCCGCCTGCTCTTTCCACCAAGGTTCGCACATTCCATGTAGCTATCATGAAGGTCCACCTACCACGAGAGTACATTCGTTTAGCACTGGATCTGGATCTGTTGTGGCTCTGAGAGCCTGAGTTCAACTCTTTGGGCATTCTCTTGTGCGATTTATGATCACCTAGATTCGCAAGATCTAGGCCGAAGACTGCCCTTATGCTCTGGACTACTCCACACGATGCACAAAGGCAGTTGTCAGCTTTAGCCACGGAACACGTGTTACCGGGTTCACCACGAGGAGGTAGCTGACGTGAACCCACACACACACACACACACACACACACACACATACACACATGCATGCACACACACACACATACCAGAATAAGTCATATTTTGTTGAGAAAAAGTTCTGCCAATGTCTCTCCCATTATGTCCCTTCATGTGTTTTAAATGTAGTCAAAATATTACCTCAAGCCATCTACCATTCATAGCATAATAGTAGAATAATGAAATCCCATTTTAGGTTCTGATGGATGCCAACACTCCTGGGATAGCCTGCTCTTGTGTAATATGTATTGTGTATCTTGTATGGGTCGGGTGAGTTGTTTCCTTTATTAGCTATACACATGTTTTAGCACTGCTAGGAAGGTATTCAGCAGAATATGGAGTGTGTGTGGTAGCACATTCATCTCTCTCTCTCTCTCTCTCTCTCTCTCTCACACACACACACACACACACACACACACACACACACACACACACACACACACACACACACACACACACACACACACACACACACACACACACACACACACACACACACACACACACACACACACACACACACACACACACGTACACACGTACACACACACGTACACACACACACACACACACACACACACACACACACACACACACACACACACACACACACACACACACACACACACACACACACACACACACACACACACACACACACACACACACACACACACACACACACACACACACACACACACACCAAAATAAGTGAGCTAAAACATGTTTTGTTGAAAAAAAGTTCTGCCAATGTCCCTCCCATTATGTCCCTTCATGTGTTGTAAATGTAGTCAAAGTATTACCTCAAGCCATCTACCATTCATAGCATAATAGTAGAATAATGAAATCCCATTTTAGGTTCTGATGGATGCCAACACTCCTGGGATAGTGTTTCCTTACATGTATTCATTGTACTATTGAGTGGCTGAGTGTGGGTGGTGTTTTGGTAAGGGAAGGGCCAACTCCCCATTCACTCCATGTCCACAGAAATCATACACGTCATCTGACCACAAGTTGTCTTAGGCAGTGCTTTAGTTAGGGAGTCGAAACTCTCTCAACTGAAGTTGTTTAGGATTAATGGCAAATATATAGCTCTATAGCACAAACTCTAATTAAAGGTTGAGTATATATACCTATTTCAAATTTCCCACCATTGTAAATTGAGGTGGTATAATACTTATGTTGAATATATGCAATAGCCGTTACAATAGCAACATAGAATATATCAACTGACATCTATATAGTGAGCGCTAGCTATGAAAATTCTTGAAAAATTCTGGAGTATGGTAAGAAACTCCTTGTCTCTTTCATTGATTGACATATGCGGACATTACTCATTCAAATTGTACATGTACAAATGAGAAATTGCAAAAGATTATGTGAGGTTCTGAACTACATAGAAATGTTCATCATCCCAGTACTGCTTTAGACTGGACAGCATCTCTGTGAATGTGGGACGATTCTCAGGCAAATATTGCCAACACTGAGACACAATATCATACCTGCATGGAAATTACATATTGAGTGAACACAATTACATCACATATCACTCACAGCTTATCAGGACAGAGTGTGGGTTTCTTGAGTCTATCTCCAGTGGAGATGTGGTCCAGAATTTTGTGATTCTCAATACCAGGGTATGGAGTGCAACCCAGACTGAACACCTCCCAGCATGTGACCCCATATGACCACTGAGTGGGGAGAGGAGAGAGAGGAGACGGAGAGAGATCTAGGAGCTATGAAGGTTATTGCATATATATGTGTATGATGTCCTCTGCAATACAAGAGCCACAGGCTGCATGGTAATACAGTTTATGTGTGCATCTAATTGTAGTCTCACCACATCAGTCTTCTCATTGCTAATACCATCTGTGAGTGTCTCTGGTGGCATCCATTTGACTGGTAAGCGAGCTCCCTTCCCAATACGATAATAGTCTGAATGGTAGATATCTCTGGCAAATCCAAAATCTCCCACCAACACTGATAAATTGCTGTTGACCCTGCAACATTGTTACTTGTCCGGCCATGAATACAAATAAACCTTGACATGGATTTGGTTATATTTATAAACCACTTACAATATTATATATATATGTATATTGTTCTCATTTAGCTTGTACATACACAAAGTGCAATATAGTGTGCAGACAGTACATGAATTGGCCAGCAGGGCAAACTGAGCCAACTTGCCATCACAGCAGCTCATGATCTCAATCTTAGCAAGATGAATACACCAATTGATACGAGCCATGCTCTACTTACATACAGTTCCTTGCTGCTAGATCTCTGTGTACAAATCTCTTCTCTGCCAGGTATTTCATCCCCTCTGCAATGTCTATACACATCTGAACCAGTACCTCCAGTGGTAAGTCCTGAAATGATTTACAATTAGAGTAGTATTGTTCATTTGCTATATATATGCACCAAAGTCATTGTAAAAGTGTATACATGTGCCTTACACTACACGGACCAGATATACAGTGGTTTGGAGTACAAATGATGTCATGAGTAATACTACCTTAGGGAATGAATGGACATCTAGTACATGCAGTCTTTTCTCTTTGAGGTAGGTTTTGACAGATCCATTGGCCATGAAGGGTAGGATGATATATGGAGAACCATCTGGAGCATTGAAACATACTCCAAGTAGGCCCAGTATGTGGGGGTGATTGAAGTCTTTCATGATCAGACTCTCTGCTAGGAATGCAGTCAACTGCTCTCTAGAGTGAATATCTGTACATATAATAGAATATTATTTTGCTGTACACACTCGCACACACCAGGGCCACCACACACACACAGAGTTATAAACCTTACACCAAATCATACACCACATACTTTTGACAGTCTTGATAGCTACATTGATATCCACCATTCCTCTATTGGGATCATTGATCTTACCAGAAAACACTTTTCCAAATGCACCTGCATGTATATAATTAAGTGCAGATAGTAAAGCATCTATATAAGTATTAGTTCTGTATTCATGTTTATATTAAATAGTGGGAAAAGATCATTCTATACTGTGACACTCAGACTAAGAGCAGCTAGACACTTTTAGCTACATAAGAACAGAGGCAGAGACAGCATGTCAAAAGTGGGGGGGGGCTCGGCGTTCATAAAGTGGGGGGTTATTTACAGTCATTCTGAATAGGCTATTAGTATTTAAATGTGACAACCTCCAATTTTGGGGGGCTCAGCTCCCCCTTATCAAAAAGTGGGGGGGCTCAAGCCCCCCTGCCCCCCCAGGTTCTCTGCCTCTGAAGAACATATTTTACTAACCTTCTCCAATGCAGGTGCTGAGTTGGAGGCATGAGTACTGGATCACTGACTCAGAGAACTTGTCCTCATATGATTTAACTTCAGCTGCCGATAGTCTCACCTCCTCTAACTCTATATCATTCTCAAGACTCACTGTGACAGAGGTTTCTAGCAGAGAGAGTAAGAGAGAGACCATGTATACAATGTATATGACCACTAACACATAAGTAAGGCAGTGGTATCCTGGCCTCCCAATTCATATAAGTCAACATGAAATTATACGCATACATTAATAAGGAAGGACTTATAATACACTGCAGTGTTCCCTTGCCTTTTAGGTATATAACGTGCCGAGGTTTTGCACCTTGGTGCTTTCATGCAGCATTACTTAATGAACATCTCACACACTCTTTTACACACTGTATTATTGAGTAATACATGCCTGGACGTCTACATAACCATACTGATAGGTTAAGAGAACAATCTGTAAATTAGCGCACAGATGCACATAGTGCCACATACTCACCATTATCATGCTGTTTACTGGTATTAGCCAGCTTCATTTCCTTTCTCCTGGTTGGAACCATATGTAATAGAGTCATGTATATGTACTTTGCATGGAAAAGGAATATTTGCTCACCTTTGACCAGTTTGATTCCCTTTTTTATAGATGCACATAATGACTGGAATTGTTATAGATACCACAATCACCAGGACAAGTGTTGTAACCACAGTCGAGACAATGATGGGACAGGCATCCCTACATCCTTCAACATTTTAGGAGAAAATATCATAGTATATGACAGCAAAATAGATAGCATATAGTGCATGCATTTCCTCTCTTAGAAAGGTGGAACTGCAATATATTTGCTCAACAATCTCATTAGTAACGTAAAATAGATTTTGTAAAAATTGTTTGTTGCATGAGTTTCACCGTGTATACATGCATCTGTTCATCACCAGTGTCCTCAATGGCAACAACCTGTATGCAACATGTATGCTTACCTAACATTATGTAACATGCAACATGTATGCTTACCTAACATTATGTAACATGCAACATGTATGCTTACCTAACATTATGTAACATGCAACATGTATGCTTACCTAAGATTATTTTAGGAACATTCTGCATAGTTATATATACCTATTGCATGAAATACTAATTATAATGTTGTTCTATATGTTCTATTATTCAGGTAATCATAGATAATTGTCTTGAATGTATAGGCTTAGGACTTCCACAAGGATTTATAATGTGTTTTCCACATCATTTCAAATCATCCATAACATTGAGTTATTCATTACTGTTACAGTAACTAATGGGACCTATCCAGCATATGCATATACTGCACTCAGATGTGATGTTCTTTATACTTGGGCATGCATGCGGTAACTCAGTTAGATTTATCACACCAGTATACATCGTCAATTGTGTAAATACCTTCCCTGCCGCTTGTGCCACTTGATTTACTGATAATTGTCGCTGAAAACAGAAGTGAAACATTAGATAATGTTCCGGTTTCATTCACCGGTTCACCATATTCTAAATAGAGCAGCATATGTTTGCTTGTGTCATTGATGATAGCTGGCTGAAAGAAGCATCCTCCTATATCATTACATGTGGCAAATGACTGAATAGCAATAAACATATCAGAGGTAACTGGTATATTTAGATTATTGTCACTCGCACTTCCAAAGGAATAATCAAGCCCAGATACAGAATTGATATTAGAAAAGTCACAGTCTGCTGGTATAAGGTGTAATATTGTCATTGGTACACCATTGTCTTCCCAATAAATAATCAGGGATAGTGCCACACGGTGGTGAGTAGTTCTCTCAGTAAGGATACAAAATCCAGTTGCATTGACAGCAACTAGAGTACCGTTACAGGTTATAGGATAACCAAAATATCCCGTTACATTTGTTGGTTGCAGGGACTCATAATTTTGTGCATCTCCATCCACAATTTTGCAGTCTGTAGAGAGAGAAATCATCATAGTATTGTGTTACTTGTGTAGCTAGTCAAGGCTGTTCCCTGGATTTTTATGGGGGGGAGGGGGGGGGGGTTCTTTTTGCAAAAATATGGACTCCTACAAGTGATTTTGAGTGTGTGCCTTTAGCATTAGAACCAGCTCTATTGTACATGTATGATTGTAGCTGTGCATGAACAATAATTATTTTGAGATGAACAATAAATTTTGGGATATATGACGCACGATTTATAATAATATGCTACGCTCACGTGGTCGCGTCTTTTGCAATTAATTGCGAATTGAGCAATTGCGCAATTAGAGAAGGTGTGGTCATGCGTGGATCCCATGGAGTGTGCGTACTACGACGAGCGAGTGAAAAGCGTACCTTCTCCTGTTGCGGGGGGGGGGGGGGGGTTCGTCCGAACCCTCCGAACCCCCCCTGGGAACAGCTATGCTATTGTGCATTAACCGGCATTTATAAAACATAGCTTAGAAAATGCATACTATTAATTAAGACAACCTACATGTCGATGAACTACAATTTACAGTTCTTCCGATCGTACTGTAGCTAGAATATTAAAAGCTACTGCAGCACTGAAAAGGCTGCGTAGATAACTATTATGTATGTACGTATTTCTGCAAGTATTGCCGCAGAACTAACCTGAATCAGTCGTAGTTACACTGCAGCTAGTGTACGATCCACATACTATTACACATAAAATGACAATGATTACTTCGCACTTAGTCTCCATTATATCCAGCAGAGCAATGACTCGACCAGTCGACCTAGCTAGCTAGTTCATCCTCATACTCAGGGGCATTAAATGGTTGGAGTCAATTAGCTATTGCTGTATTTGAATTCAAAAGCAGCACTAATTCTAAACACACTGCTGAACCAACTCCCCAAATCGTATATAGTTATAGTACGTTTCCCATGCAACTTGCTTACTTCTCCATTTACTTATAAGTAAGTGTTATTGAGCAGATTAATTAAATCATCGCGCTTTCCCTATAGACGTCACATGATGCCTAACTATATATAGCATGGAGCACGATAACACACCCTACACGCACGACTCGTATACGTCGGTTTAAAGGTCAACTTAGCCACACGAAAACTACAGCCGCAATTTCCGTGTTTTTTCCTAGAGAAGTGCATAGTATTAAGGCATGTATGCCAAGACATATACGCTATATCTACATCATCCTTTCTCTTAATTAATTTCCCTCTTTCTACATACACTGAATATGGAACTTGAACTGTAATTTAGGCCCACTGCCATATGAATTGAAAGGTGGGAGAGAAGTTTAAGTAAGCTGTTCTGTCCATGCCTTTCCAGGGGCAGTGTAACTACGACTGATTCAGGTTAGTTCTGCGGCAATACTTGCAGAAATACGTACATACATAATAGTTATCTACGCAGCCTTTTCAGTGCTGCAGTAGCTTTTAATAAACGCAATGGTGGCTGTTCATCCATGTGTGTCTTGTGGTACACATTTCAATGATTTTGCCCACTGTAGTCACCAACTCCAAGTGAAGAAAACACTTTTCACCTACTAAGCCTTGCTGTTTAAAACTAGAATTAATGAAAGCTAAATCTAGCATGGAATGTGCCTCCTGGACTCAAGAGCAATAGGCAACTCACACACAGGTGGAGCAAATATCTTTTCCTTTTGATGATGCAAGGACCCAAACTGTGGATGAATCACACCTACTCCTACTTCCAATGATCATGATCATCATTTAGCTATTTGTGTTTACAAATACATCTTGCCATTAACTTAATGCAAATACAAATGAAGTTCCTACATATGTGAATTATGTATACAAATGTTCATCATCCCAGTACTCCTTTAGACTGGACAACATTTGCGTGAATGTGGGACGATTCTCAGGCAAATACTGCCAACACTCAGACACAATATCATACCTGTATGGACATCATGAATATTATTGAGTATAAACACAATTACATCACATATCACTCACAGCTTATCAGGACAGAGTGTGGGTTTCTTGGGCCTTCTTCCAGCGGAGATGTGGTCCAGAATCTTGTGACTCGCAATACCAGGATATGGAGTGCGACCCAGACTGAACACCTCCCAGCATGTGACCCCATATGACCACTGGGAGGAGAGATGAGAGAGAGGAGAGAGAGAGAGAGAGCTAGGAGTTATGAAGGTTATTGCATATATATGTGTATGATGTCCTCTGCAATACAAGAGCCACAGGCTTCATGGTAATACAGTTTATGTGTGCATCTAATTGTAGATCATTATACAAGAATGTATGTCTCACCACATCAGTCTTCTCATTGCTAATACCATCTGTGAGTGTCTCTGGTGGCATCCATTTGACTGGTAAGCGAGCTCCCTTCCCAATACGATAATAGTCTGAATGGTAGATATCTCTGGCAAATCCAAAATCTCCCACCAACACTGATAAATTGCTGTTCACCCTATAATAATGACAATATTACCTGTCAAGCCATGGTTCTGGATACAAATAAACACCTTGACATGCATTTGGTTATATTTATGAACCACTGATAATATACTGTTCTCATTTTAGCACAAACAAAGTGCAATGTAGTGTGCAGACAGTAGGGAGCTGCAGGGCAAACTGAGCCAACTTGCCATCACAGCAGCTCATGATCTAAATCTTAGCAAGATGAATACATCACCATGAGCCATGCTCTACTTACATACAGTTCCTTGCTGCTAGATCTCTGTGTACAAATCTCTTCTCAGCCAGGTATTTCATCCCCTCTGCAATGTCTATACACATCTGAACCAGTACCTCCAGTGGTAAGTCCTGAAATGATTTACCAATAATAGAGAGAGGCATTAGCAAAACATTACTTATAGTAGTACGGCTGTTTGGTGTGCAAATGATTCATAAGTATATTACTACCTTAGGGAATGAATGGACATCTAGTACATGCAGTCTTTTCCCTTTGAGGTAGGTTTTGACAGATCCATTGGCCATGAAGGGTAGGATGATATATGGAGAACCATCTGGAGCATTGAAACATACTCCAAGTAGGCCCAGTACGTGAGGATGATTGAAGTCTTTCATGATCAGACTCTCTGCTAGGAATGCAGTCAACTGCTCTCTAGAGTGAATATCTGTACATAGTAGAATAAAATTTTGCTGTTACAGTACACACACACACACACACACACACACACACACACACACACACACACACACACACACACACACACACACACACACACACACACACACACACACACACACACACACCAGATTGTAGTACACATGTAGCAGTATCGTGACATACCTTTGACAGTCTTGATAGCTACTTCAACATCCACCGTTCCTCTATGGGGAGCATTTATCTTGCCAGAAAACACTTTCCCAAATGCACCTGCATGTAATAAGTGTAGATCCATAACTGCCGTATATATGTGTATAGTTCGTCACTTATAGTGAGAACAACTCCCCCTCAAAGATTGATAGAGATGTTCAGAGCAGCACTAGCTGGAAGCTACATATATACTGTTAATAATATATACCTTCTCCAATGCAGGTACTGAGTTGGAGGCATGAGTACTGGATCACTGACTCAGAGAACTTGTCCTCATATGATTTAACATCAGCTGCTGACAGTCTCACCTCCTCTAACTCTATATCATTCTCAAGACTCACTGTGACAGAGGTTTCTAGCAGAGAGCGATAGATTAAAAACCTTGTATACCAAAACATAATGTGTATAGTAACAGTACATAGTGGTATTCTGATCTCATAGTTCAGTATACATACATATTAACGAGAATCTAGGCATCTTACACATTGTTTTACCCACCTATACATGCCTGCAAGTTACATAATCATATATCCTTAAATTAACTATAGTTCCACATACTCACCGATATCATCCTGTTTACTGGTATCAGTCAGCTCATATGTGCTCTTCATTTCCTTTTTCCTGTTGAAACCATATATAATGGGAGTCATGCCCTTATATTGAGAAATTATATATATTTGCTTACCTTTGAATTGCATGTTTGTGATAATTCCTCTTTCTTTTATTTTTGTAGATGCAAATAATGACTGGAGCGGTACATACTGCTATCATCAGGAAAGGGATTGTAACCACAGTTGTGACAATGATGAAACATTTATCCCTACATCCTTAAAGAATATTTTAAAGAAACTTTTTAAATTTGAGTTGTGATGTTAAACAACACCCAGCAGCACAGATGCTGCACAAAGTACAGATGGTTATTCATTGGTAAACTATAATTGGGATACTGTGATGTTGAACAATGACAGATATGAACTCAAAAGCTATAATAGTGTATATATCTTCCCTCTATTAGAAAGGTGAAAGTGCTGCAAGTGTAAAGTATTCTGTTATCCATATCATTGCTCGACAATATTAAATATTTTAGGTAAACGTATACAATTCTCTAAAGGCAAACAATAGGCAATGTTTCAACAAAGCTGGACACGTCAATGAACTACAATTATAGCATGTGCATAACATTACATTGGGTTTCAAACTACTCTGCAATGGACCTGTTGCTGATAGAGGGCAGTTGTAAAGTCAATACTAAATATTGAAAGGTATAGAGGTACAGTAATTTTGTCTTGTACATTGTCAGCAGTGTAAATACCTTCCTTGTCATTTGTGTCACTTGAGTTACTGATAATTGTGTCACTTGATTCACTGACAATTGTGTCACTTGATTCACTGACAATTGTGGCTGAAAACAGAAGCGAAGCATTAGAAATTAGCTTTAAATTATTTTCTGTCACTGCGTCACCATATTCTAAAAAGTACAGCTTATGTTTGCTTGTAACATTGATGATAGCTGGCTGAAAGTTGCATCTCACTGCAGTACATGTGGCAAGTAACTCAATACCTAACAATTCATCAGAGGTAACTGGTATATTTAGATTGTTGTAACTGACACTTCCAAAGGAATAATCAAGCCCAGATACAGAATTGTTATTAGCAAAGTCACAGTACGCTTGCTTAATATGATAAGTTGGGAGTGGTATACCATTGACTTCCCGATAACTAATCAGGACAAGTGCCACATACTGTTGAGCTCTCTCAGTAAGGATACAAAATCCAGTTGCATTGACAGCAACTAGAGTACCATTACAGGTTATAGGATAACCAAAGTACCCTGTCATATTTGTTGGTTGCAGGGACTCATAATTTTGTGCATTCTCACCCACAATCTTGCAGTCTGTAGAGAGAAAAGTCTACATAACATTTTAGAAGAACTCAATAACAATAGTCTTACTGATGGTATAGCTAGTCCACATGAGCTAATGGAATTTTTATTGCAAAAAGTTTGGGCAATGCACAACATCATGTGGTTGCTTGTTATTAAACTTAACAACCTGAGCAACTACAAAGTGGACTCTTCTGACTGTTCTGTCTAACACTGAAAAGGCAGGGTAGCTATAGCCTTGTGCACATAGAGAACTAACCTGAATCAGTTGTAGTTACACTACAGCTAGCAAAAGATCCACAAACCAATAGAATGACAATGATTACATCGTACTTTGGCTCCATCATCCTCGCAGAACGATGACTCGACCTAGCCTCATATATGCTCAGGTGCATTTAAGGAATGGTTGGAGTCAGTAATATGGATTATTGTTACATTTGAACTCAAAAGCAGCACTGATTTGTAAACTCGCTCTATAGTACTGCTAAACCAATAAAACCTATGTAGCCCAAATTGTACTGATATGGTAGAGTTATAGTATCAAAGTACTCATGGGAAAACAAAGCAATAACAGAAAAATTGACAAGTCAATTTACTTCTCGATTTAATTATCCGTAAATGGGAAAATTAGCTACCTACATCTGAAAAACATTATGATTTCCCACTATGGAATTCCATAAGACACCACATGATGGCTAGTTAGATATATATACTCTCGCTTGGAGCATGAGAATAATTGCACAATTATAAGGTAACCCATGGTAATTCTGATCATGTATGTCAAGTTTTAAAGGAATTTGCCATGGAAAAGGTGTTTAAATCTCCACCAAAATCCCATATCTGTGGTGAGAACGTCAGAATGTGTGGAGGAACAGTGTCTATTCCCACACGTCAATCTGTACATGTATGTGGAATAAATAGTGATTGACTCTATTAATTGCAAGTGCTGAACTCACAGTAGGTGAACCATATCACCCTCAGATGCATATATAGCTATACTGAAGAAGTACATTGAAGAAGTACATTGTTAATAATGGAGATATATATACAGGAATGTACAGCAGTAGTCAAACATTCTCTTTCTAGAATCACAGCACAAACTACTGAACAAACACCAGAATGCAATGCAGTTGTACACAGACAAAGAAATATAGCTAATTTTCTCGTCTTAAGATCCATGAGTGAGGGGCTTACGACAAATTTCAGGTCCCTACAACAGGCTCTGATTCTCTGGAGTTGGTGTTAGTCATATATACAACTGATAGTTGCACAGCTCTATTTTTAAAAATCGTGAGGCAGAGAATAGGCCTCCGGCAATGATTCAGTAATAGGCTGCCTACACCATATATCGAATTCTGTAGATTCGGGTTGTTTGTGGATTGTATTTTCTCCCTACACACCGAAATCCTCCCCGCTTCTATATCTTCATTGTTTAGATAAATGAGTAGTGCTCCAAATTTTCAAAGCACAAAATATTTCTTTTCCCAACAACTTTCAATAGAGAGTTTTTTAAACAAGCTCTAAACACTCATGCTCATGGGATATGGCATGACCATCCATGCATTTGGGAAGACACTATTCTAATAATTCTGCTATTTTCAGTGCAAATCCAGAGGGCATGCAAACAAAGAAAAAATGTGGTGTGCATTGGCATAAATTGCTGCCAATAGATGGATCACATGTGAAGAGCTCAAATATTGTATCCTGATTAATAGCAATAGTGTTTATATACAGTTGCTGCATTTACAAATAAATTGGTATTTACACAATAGATTATGTGAGGTTCTGAACTACATAGAAATGTTCATCTTCCCAGTACTGCTTTAGACTGGACAGCATCTCTGTGAATGTGGGACGATTCTCAGGCAAATATTGCCAACATTCAGACACAATATCATACCTGCATGGACATCATGAATATCATTGTAAACCGAGTGAATGTTAAACACCACTCACAGTTTATCAGGACAGAGTGTGGGTTTCTTGAGCCTATCTCCAGTGGAGATGTGATCCAGAATCTTATAATTCTCAATACCAGGATATGGGGTGCAACCCAGACTGAACACCTCCCAGCACGTGACACCATATGACCACTGGGTTGGGAGAGATGAGGTTATGCTTCCTTATAAATAGAGAACAATAGGCTGATTAAATGTAGTATGTGTGTATGTAATTGACATAAGAGATTGTACCAGAATGTATGTCTCTAACCACATCAGTTTTTTCATTGCTGATACCATCGGTGAGTGTCTCTGGTGGCATCCATTTGACCGGTAACCGAGCTCCCTTCCTGGCACGATAGTAGTCCATACAGTACACATCTCTGGCCAATCCAAAATCTCCCACCAACACTGATAAATTACTGTTTACCCTGCAATAATGACATTACCATTTTTAATTTTCTGACCCTGGATAGAATGATATACATGCATATGAATTCGGTTGCATTTACAAACCACTGCCTTGAAACCGCTCGCGCTAGATATTTACGTTAACGGGAAGTATACGGAAGACTTTAGGCAAAAGACGGAGACTGAACGGAATGAAGCTTCTACCTTACATTGAGTCGTATTCTGGGTAGAGTTTAGCCTATTGTTAGCCTTTTAGGACCCTTGGAAAGCTCTGCCATCCAAAAGTGTCGCTGCAGTACCCTACAACGCAGGAAGCGGTGTATAATTGCAACGGAGCGGTTTCAGAGAAATCTCCACAAATTTTTCGACCTCCGTTGCCTGCTGAGTACGTGACAGTATTTTCAGGACGAACAGACGTCCCAGAGGTGAGATGTGACTTAACAGACACACACACACCCAGACAGACCCAACTACCGTAACTCTCGCTGCGCATGCGCGCCGAGGGTTAATAGACAGTACAGTACATGAATCAACCAGCAAAGTAAACTGAGCCAACTTGAAAGGAATTTCAACCAAATAGAATCTCCAGACTGGTACACTACGCCATCACAGCAGCTCACGATCTCAATCCGAACTGTTGCAAGATGAATACATCAAAACAAACCATGCTCTACTTACATACAGTTCCTTGCTGCTAGATCTCTGTGTACAAATCTCTTCTCAGCCAGGTATTTCATCCCCTCTGCAATGTCTATACACATCTGAACCAGTACCTCCAGTGGTAAGTCCTGAAATGTTTTTTACAATTAGAGTAGCATCGTTCATTTGCTATATATATGCACCAAAGTCATTGTAAAAGTGTATACATGTGTCTTACACTACACAGACCAGTGGTTTGGAGTACAAATGATGTCCTGAGTAATGCTACCTTAGGGAATGAATGGACATCTAGTACATGCAGTCTTTTCTCTTTGAGGTAGGATTTGACAGATCCATTGGCCATGAAGGGTAGGATGATATATGGAGAACCATCTGGAGCATTGAAACATACTCCAAGTAAGCCCAGTATGTGGGGATGATTGAAGTCTTTCATGATCAGACTCTCTGCTAGGAATGCAGTCAACTGCTCTCTAGAGTTAATATCTGTATATAAAAATTTGTACAAAGAGGAAAAAATAAAGCTCTTGAACAATATGTAAAGAAATTATTAGGTAGTAAAGCTCCATATATACATGTACACACACTAAAACATGTAGCAAGCATAAAAAATACACTAAGTAGGGAGAAGACCAACCTCAATAAAATGATTCTGTACACACATAGACACACACACACACACACACACACACACACACACACACACACACACACACACACACACACACACACACACACACACACACACACACACACACACACACACACACACACACACGTACTAGCAGTATAGCAGTATAAACCACATACTTTTTATAGTCTTGATAGCTACTTCAACATCCACCATTCCTCTACCGAGATCATTTACCTTGCCAGAAAACACTTTCCCAAATGCACCTGCATGTAATAAGTATTAGTTCTGTATGCATGTGTACATTAATGGATTGAATACTCACCTTCTCCAATGCAGGTATTGAGTTGGAGGCATGAATACTGGATCACTGACTCAGAGAACCTGGCCTCATATGATTCAACATCAGCTACAGACAGTCTGGCCTCCTCTCTTTCCTCAAAAGTCAAAGATATTTCTAACAGAGAGAGTTGATAAGATGGTCATTACCTTTGATAATCTACATAGCTATGTTTATCTATATGATATACGTATATATAAA
This sequence comes from Theonella swinhoei, assembly GCA_963970385.1. Classification (NCBI taxonomy): domain Eukaryota; kingdom Metazoa; phylum Porifera; class Demospongiae; order Tetractinellida; family Theonellidae; genus Theonella; species Theonella swinhoei. Next base: position 7,192,728 of record OZ019949.1, on the reverse strand, counting down.
CTGTCACTGTTTCACTATTTACGTCACTGCCTCAATGTATGCCTATATACAAGTTTTGTAGTGATACACATTGAGGAAGAATCTAGTGTATAACATAATATACAAGATGTAGTACTACATACTCACCATTCTCATACTGTTTTCCAAACTGATCTGTATTTTCCACTTCCTTTGTCCTTGTTAAGATGGAGTCATGCACTTCACATTAAAGAAAGAGGACATTTTTATTTGCTCACCTTTTCCAATGGTGATAATTTCTCTTTCTTTTAGCTCTTCTGTAGATGCAAATAATGACTAGAATAGTTATACATACTGTAGTCACGAGGAAAAGGCCTGAAACCACAGCTGAGACAACTGGTAAGGTGCTTGTAGCCACAACTGGTGGTTTAACCATTGTCTCTGGATCTGTGTCACTGTATATATAGTGGTGTATTAGAAGGTGGTCATGTGTTATATTGTGCTGGAGTATGTTTTACATTCAGACTAATTAATATCAGTGCGTTGGCATTTTCCCTATACAGAGCATGGGAATTTTGGGATCAAAATATCAAAATTCCAAGCCTACCAATTCTGGAGTATTTGGTTGTTTTTACTATACAGTTATCTCGGACTCTCTCTTGAAACCAAATGTGTTCATGGCTATCAAATCTATTAGTATACTCATCAATATGGACTGTGTACTCCACCATTTCCTCCATAACGTATAGTTTCTTAAGATGGATGTTGTACACATCCTTCAATGCCAGATAGTTTGTGTGGTAACCAAACTTGAAAAAAACACTCATTTTTAGTGAGTGAGCTTAAAGTCTATATACCAGTGCTCTACCATCAATACCAAATACCAAGTAGCTGTAGCATGTATACAATTTGTGGAGATGTGGGCCACTTGTATGTATGCAATATATTTCACTCACTTTCTGTTGGGAACTTCCGAAGAGAGATTTGCTGGATTGGACAGGGGGTGGCACGAAGGAAGAGAACATAAAAGGAAAATTGCAATTGCTCAATTATCACAAACAAGGAAAAAATCACAAAAAACAACTAAGGAAAATACAACGGCTAACGCACCCATGCAGTTAATAAACTAGAGAAGCTAGTCCGAAGTAAAATTTCAGCTCTTCAATTTAGGTATCACTATGTGTATACTGAAAAGTCAGATTTTTCTGGGTATGCTCACTCACCAGTGGGTCGATCAAGGAAGACCCTAGTACACGTATCTGCATAGTGGTCTGATTCGAAAAAGGAATATGTTGAACTGTCATTGCAGTCATTTATAAACCTTTCAAGTATTTCCAACACTTTGATGAAATCACCGTTCTGTGTAGTTTCAGCAATAGTGCGAGTGTACAAAATAGTATCATTACACCTTCCGTCTGCTTTTAGTACATTGACTGTGGCACAATCTTGTTCACACACTAGCATTGGTAGCCCATCACAGTTGGGATCACATGGAGGAGTGCCAAGAAGACAGAAAAAGCGCTCAACAAAATCCAGACAGATATCTGGAAAGGATCCTCGTTTGGATAGAACTATACTGAAAGCAACACGAGCTTCAATATCACCAAGAACAATGCGCATTGGAAGGGTCTCTGGTAGTGTATAGTTAGTGCCTCTGTCGGGTAGAGTATGGCATGGGTGCTCTGTTGATAACGGAATACATCTGGGGAGGATTGGAGGAATGTTACAAGAAGAGATATGATATGTATGGCTGTCAGGTAGTTACAAGAGAGGTTTTCAGTCAGTGATCGTGCATATCCTCTACAACTAAACTTTAAGAGCAGCACTATAGGTTGATTGTCTAGGTATTCTCTTTGCCTATATAGCAACACCCATAAACTGGCTGTCATATTTTTAGTAAACATGCTTGAAGAAAATACTGGTATAGGTACATCAGTAGGAATAATACTTAGTGAACCAGGCTCTTGAAAACGACTGAAATCACTAAACACATGTACATCTTATTGTCTAGGAGTGGAACGTACTGTGAGTCGTTTATTGGAGGAACTCCTGACCAAGACCCTGAAGAGGCAGGTAACAACACAAGACCTTTATGGACACAAAGAGAGAGTTGAGGTTATAGATAGCTACCAAGATATTTGTGTTTTACACTCACCAATAATGCAAATACATAGCTCCACTAAATAAGGCGCCATCATCTACTCCGAACTGAGAGGTACTGTATTACCTTGCGGAACGCGTGCGGTTTGCGAAACTGATATCCACTTTGTGATGCGAGTCGCAGTACGCATGCGCGGATCAGCGTCATACACGTGAGCGAGAAGGCTGGCAGAGTTATATCAAAAGAATCAAGGCAGTTGTAAATTGCTATTCGTTGTTCAGAGTCGTATTTACACGAGAAGCATATAAGCATGTAGCTTTAAGACAGTTGGTTAGGGTAGGAGGATTACCGGGGTTGAACCAGTGACCTCGGGCTATTACCCCAATCAATGGTCTGTACAACTGAGCTAAGAGTCCAGTTGATAGAGCTGTAGCGTATACGTAGCTGTATCATATACGTCTAATGACTACAGTTGATTTTTTCCTGCAGCACAAAGTAGTCTCTGAAAACATGCAGTGTGGACTGGTAGAAGTGCTCCATATTTTTCTTGTAGTTATTACACCTATATGTAAGTCATTCACATGGTATTCTCCTTAATTAACCCTCGGCGCGCATGCGCAGGAGGAGGGTTACTGTAGTTGGGTCTGTGTGTGTGTGTGTCTGTGTGTCTGTCTGTTAAGTCACATCTCACCTCTGGAGCATCTATTCGTCCTGAAAATACTGTCACGTACTCAGCGGGCAACGGAGGTCAAAAAATTTGTGGGGTTTTCTTTGAAACCGCTCCGTTCGAGAGTTATGGCGTGAAACGCAAGCGAAAGAGCCAATATGCTAATTAGATCTAGCCTACTCTGGCTTACCAGCGATCAGGTATTCCTGTTCGAAGTACAGCGAGGCACCAGCGGTTACTGCATGAGGGAGTACAAGCATGGGTACTGCTCCGGTCAAAGCTATAGCGCTTCCAGCAGTGTACAGAGCCAACCTTGAGTTTCAATCGCACGTGCCTTTCCAGCATCCGCGCACGCGTGTTATGGATTCGCGCACGCGCGGACGCCGAGGGTTCTGCACTTTAGTGCATTCATTCTCTATGTAATTTGTCCTGCAGATGCTCACTATCGATATGGTGATATTCGTCTGGTAGGAGGTTCCTACCAGTGGGAAGGTCGAGTGGAAATCTTCATCTCTGGAACATGGGGCACTATTACTGACTCTGAGTGGACCAACAATGATGCACAAGTTGTCTGCCGCAAGCTGGGACATTTCAAGCCAGGTACTTTTTTCATAGCAGTTTATGTTTTACTATGAGTGGGGTATATTGCATTTTTAAATACCTTTGTGGGTGGTACATCAATCATTTAACATTTGACTGCTGCCAACTGACCACTTAGTTGAGTACATTAGATCAGAAGGTGGCAAGGGAGCACATAATGATGTAATACTGATGTCTCAGACTGGAATGACAGTGAACCCCTTTTGCTCCAATGTAGTGACACAATATTGCATGCCATGCATGTATATTTTGGCAGTTTTACCATATGTTACTGCAGATGACAGGGCTGGGAAACTGTGTGATGGCTATGCAACATGTTTAATGCACTTATCTCTGGTCAACATATTTCTATACAGTTGACATGAGTTAGCATGCTTCCTTGCTCTTTTAGTGCATGTTTTATGGACCTGCACTGCAAAAGATAAACACTTGTTTAATCTTCTTAGCAATAGGGCACCTACTGAATTTTCCATAACTTAACTTCCATACTTAACAGAGTGTATTGCAAAATATAGAGCAGCAGAAGGTAAAATATTTGTCTACAGTAGGTAAAATCTTTTTTGCAGTGATAGTAATTGGAATTGTAGCATTCCTTGGGAGGGGAATTTATATACAGTGTTGGTGGAGAGATGTAGAAGTACGAAATATGGAACAATCCTCTCTTCACTGTCATAAATCAATGACTATATATTCATGCAGTATATGGTGTTTTCCCATAGCAGAGCATATTATTAAATGTAATTGAGCTGTTATTCTGTACTCATAACAGGTGCTACAGGTCATACTGGTGCCTATTTTGGTGAAGGTAGTGATCCAATACATTTAGACTTTGTGCAGTGTTCTGGTGCAGAGTACAACCTGACTGAGTGTGAGATACGAAATGACAGAGTTAGGACCAGTCACTCCTTTGATGTGGGAGTAAAGTGTCAGCCAGGTAGGTGAAGAGAGGATACATTGTATTGGACCGACAAACCCTACCCAGCGTATAAACTGTGTACTTCTTATGGGACATGGTCACCAATAAAAGTGCTATTGGAATATTGTCTCTTTTAGCTGATGAGGCTTACAGAGAGGGAGATATTCGTCTGGCAGGAGGATCCTATAACTGGGAGGGTCGTGTGGAGATATACTGGACTGGGACATGGGGGACTATTAGTGACACTTCATGGAGTAATAGTGATGCTGAAGTTGTCTGCAGACAGTTGGGACACTCCACAAATGGTATGTAAACTATGTGACTTTGTGATAATTATGTTCATTAATTTCTGGTACCTTATAGGAGTTGTTGGTCGTTGCTGTGGTTACTATGGAGAGGGCAGTGGAGCAATACACATTCGGCAAGTGAGGTGCTCTGGCTCAGAGAGAAACATTACTAGCTGTAGCTACATCAATAACACTGTCCTAACTAGTCATGCACAGGATGTGGGAGTTGAATGTCAGCAAGGTCAGTGTGTTGGATTGCATTTAGTTACAATTTTGTGTTTGATGTGCCATTTCATCTCAAATGCTATATTATAATGGATTTGTATGCCTCTGCCTATGTATATATAGATATAGGTGATGATATTAAGGAGGGAGACATCCGTCTGGTTGCTGGAAGCTACTTATGGCAGGGTCTTGTGGAGATATTCTTATATGGTGTTTGGGGTAGTATTAATAGTGCTGGTGACGAGGCTAGTGTTGTCTGTCGACAGCTTGGATACAACACATACAGTAAGATATTGCAATTATAGAGCTTGTTACTGGGAGCATCCACTATCTCCAGCAACTGTCATGTGATTGTTAAGCATGTGATATATATATAAGTTAGACGCCGAGTCGAGGGAACTACGCGATTTAGAAAGCCGAGGCCCGGATGTAGCGTCCCGAGCGTAGAGAGGGCGCTACCAAGGGCCCGAGGCTTTCTAAATCGCGTAGTTCCCGACGACGAGTGCGTCTAACTATTTTAGACTACAGCGGAGAAACTGATTGGACAATGACCATTCAAACCGTTAGCAACAAGCGTGCCAATAGATCCCGGTACTAGGGGCCAGCGGCCAACTATAGATCCCGCTGACGAGGTGACTATGAAAAATAGATCCCGCGTTTCTCGCAACCTGATTGGTCAATTTAAAGTTACCGTAGTCTAAATATATATATATATATATATATATATAAAGTAGGGCTGCGTTAAGTTAGATAAAACTTGTTAAGGAGACTTAAGTAGTCAGTTTACACAAACCAAGCCACACTTGAATATCATTATCACTCAGTACATTGATAGTGCTCAAAGTGGAGCAATAACAATATTCACAGCGGAAGTGTGGTATAGTTGTGTAAGCTGACTACTTATCAGTTTGTTAAGGTTCTAACGAGTTTTGTCCCAACTAACTGCTGCATTGAGTTGACTGGAGTCAGTTGGGGTGGGCTAGTTACTACTACTGGACATGTATTGGTGGAGGGCCGTACTTTAGTTCTGGCACTGCCTGCAAATTCCTACATCCTTCAACAGAAAATCTCCCAATTTATACTGCTACTCATTATTTTCCATAGGTTTCAATTATTATAGACAATTAGGTGAAGTAATTCTCATTACTGACTTGGAATGTTCTGGATCAGAGTATAGAATAACTGATTATGGATATAGTAATGATACTATGGACCTCTCTCATCACGATGGCTGGAGTGTGTACTGCCATGTAGGTAAGTAAATATCTAGATATACATAGGTAGTTGGCTCCTTCTCACAATATGAAGTTGCAAACTGAACATGCTAAACTAACAGACACAGTACCTTTGTATCAAGATGTCCAAGAGAATACAATTACAATGACAGTTCTTCAAATGCACAGATGGTCCTGAAACTGGAGATGTTCAATATAGTTGGTTTGTGCACGTGTTCCTATCAGGGAGATGGGAACCAGTTACTGATAGCTCAAGTAGCTGGACACTTCAAAATTCAGAAGTTGTGTGCAGAGAGCTTGGATATAATGGTTAGTAATGTACTATTCCTTTGCATACATGTATACATCTTTTTTGGTTTATGCCAAACAACCCAGAGTGCATACCTTACATTCCCTTACTACGCTAACATACTTGTTTTGTATGTAGATCTACTTGAATTAGTATGCTTATTCTCAGGAACTGTGGCATACTATCCAAACCGTTATGCTGGGGCTTGGAGCACTGCGAGAGAACTGATAGACAATGTGGAATGCACTGGCACTGAATCTAAACTGATTGATTGTTCTCACGATATCAACCTCCATTATTCCTACACATCACCTAGAGTGGAGTGTCAATACTGTGAGCATGAACTTTTGGTATACATGTACATGTGTTTATTGTACAAAGCCACCTAACATGAAAGACCAAGTCTTTTTATTTTATGCCATTGTCTATACCTTTATTATCCATGTGTGTTTTATCTTCCCAAATACAGTATGTATAGGTCCTGAAGTTTTACTTAACAAGTTATGTAAGCCAGTCTAAATAAAAATACATACAGATTGCAGTGAGCAACCACTGGTTTTCAGCATCTCTGTTATGAAGCAGCATAGCTGAGGTTGGCATCATTACCCTGAAGCAAGCTAATGGGAACACTCTAAATGCTGCCATGATTCTTAGTTTATAATATAGTAACACCATCATCTCTGTCACGAAGTGGCATAACACTTTGTACATAAAGTTGACACCCATGACTCAGAAGCATGCTGGCAGCGACATTTTCACCTCTAAACACTGCTGATTTGTAGCCAAGGCATTATCATTTTCCTAGTCTGCTCTATAGAACGTTTACTATTGGTAGGAATGAGCTCAGCAGCTTTCTCTGCCATCAGTAGTTTGAAAATTTAAACCACCTACATTACTGGATATAATGTACATGCGTCTCAATGCCTAATCAAACACTTATTGATAATGTGCCATAGCACAGCTCCATTTGGTTTTCATCTGCCCATACAAAATACATGTATACATTGTTCACTTCATAGGAAGTAAAAAATCACACCTGTAGATGACTGTGCCGATGGAGATATCAGACTAGTTAATGGTGAATCTGAGATGGAGGGAAGAGTAGAGATATGTAATAATAGAAGGTGGGGGACAGTATGTGACTCTCAGTGGACAGACAACCACACAGCAGTAGTCAAACATTCTCTTTCTAGAATCACAGCATAAACTACTGAACAAAATTAAACACCAGAATGCAATGCAGTTGTACACAGACAAAGAAATATAGCTAATTTTGTTGTTTTAAGATCCATGGATGAGGGGCTTACGACAAATTTCAGAGTCCCTACAACTGATTCTCTGGAGTTGGTGTTAGCCATATAACTGATAGTTGCACGGCTCGAGTTTTAAAAATCGTGAGGCAGAGAATAGGCCTCCGGCAATGATTCAGTAATAGGCTGCCAACACCATATATCGAATTCTGTAGATTCGGGTTGTTTGTGGATTGTATTTCCCCCCTACACACCAAAATCCGCCCCGCTCCTATATCTTCATTGTTTAGATAAATGAGTAGTTCTCCAAATCTTCAAAGCACAAAATATTTCTCTTCCCAACGACTTTCAATGGAGAGTTTTTTAAAACAAGCTCTAAACACTCATGCTCATGGGATATGGCATGACCATACATGCATTTGGGAAGACACTATTCTAATAACATACTAATTCTGCCATTTTCAGTGCAGATCCAGAGGGCATGCAAACAAAGAACAAAATGTGGTGTGCATTGGCATAAATTGCTGCCAATAGATGGATCACATCTGATGAGCTCAAATATTGTATACTGATTAATAGCAATAGTGTTTATATACAGATACTGCATTTACGAATGAATTGGTGATTTACACAATAGATTATGTGAGGTTCTGAACTACATAGAAATGTTCATCATCCCAGTACTGCTTTAGACTGGACAGCATCTCTGTGAATGTGGGACGATTCTCAGGCAAATATTGCCAACACTCAGACACAATATCATACCTGCATGGACATCATGAATAGCATTGAAAACCAAGTGAATGTTAAACACCACTCACAGTTTATCAGGACAGAGTGTGGGTTTCTTGAGTCTATCTCCAGTGGAGATGTGATCCAGAATTTTATAATTCTCAATACCAGGATATGGAGTGCAACCCAGACTGAACACCTCCCAGCATGTGACACCATATGACCACTGGGAGGAGAGAGATGAGGTTATACTTCCTTATAAATAGAGGTTGAGAAAACAATAGGCTGATTAAATGTAGTATGTGTGTATGTAATTGACATAAGAGATTGTACCAGAATGTATATCTCTAACCACATCAGTTTTTTCATTGCTGATACCATCTGTGAGTGTCTCTGGTGGCATCCATTTGACCGGTAACCGAGCTCCCTTCCTGGCACGATAATAGTCCATACAGTACACGTCTCTGGCCAATCCAAAATCTCCCACCAACACTGATAAATTACTGTTTACCCTGCAATAATGACATTACCATTTTTACTGTTCTGACCCTGGATAGAATGATATACATGCACATGAATTCGGTTGCATTTACAAACCACTGGTAGCAGAAGACTGAATGCACTAAAGTGGCTTACGCGCGTGCGCAAACCCTTGAAACTGCACGCGCTAGATATACGGCATACGGGCAAGTATACGGAAGACTTTAGGCAAAAGACGGAGACTGAAAAGAAGCTTGCTACCTTACATCGAGTCGTATTCCAGGTAGAGTTTAGCCTATTGTTAGTCTTTTTAGGACCCTTGGAAAGCTCTGCCGTCGAAAAAGTGCGCGGAATGTTGCTGCAGTACTCTACAACAGGAAGCGGTGTATCCCTGCAACGGAGCGGTTTCAGAGAAATCTCCACAAATTTTTCGACCTCCGTTGCCTGCTGAGTACGTGACAGTATTTTCAGGACGAACAGACGCTCCAGAGGTGAGATGTGACTTAACAGACACACACACACACACACACACACAGACAGACCCAACTACCGTAACCCTCGCTGCGCATGCGCGCGGAGGGTTAATAAATGTGTGCAGACAGTACATGAATCAATCAGCAAAGTAAACTGAACCAACTTGAAAGGAATTTCAACCAAATAGAATCTCCAGACTGGTACACTATGCCATCACAGCAGCTCACGATCTCAATCCGAACTGTTGCAAGATGAATACATCAAAACAAACCATGTTCTACTTACATACAGTTCCTTGCTGCTAGATCTCTGTGTACAAATCTCTTCTCAGCCAAGTATTCATCCCCTCTGCAATGTCTATACACATCTGAACCAGTACCTCCAGTGGTAAGTCCTGAAATGGTTTTTACAATTAGAGTAGCATTGTTCATTTGCTATATATATGCACCTAAGTCATTGTAAAAGTGTAAACACGTGTCTTACACTACACGGACCAGACATACAGTGGTTTGGAGTACAAATGATGTCCCGAGTAATGCTACCTTAGGGAATGAATGGACATCTAGTACATGCAGTCTTTTCTCTTTGAGGTAGGTTTTGACAGATCCATTGGCCATGAAGGGTAGGATGATATATGGAGAACCATCTGGAGCATTGAAACATACTCCAAGTAGGCCCAGTATGTGGGGATGATTGAAGTCTTTCATGATCAGACTCTCTGCTAGGAATGCAGTCAACTGCTCTCTAGAGTGAATATCTGTATATAAAAATTTGTACAAAGAGGAAAAAATAAAGCAATGAAGCTTGAACAATACGTAAAGAAATTATTAGGTAGTACAAGCTGCATATATACATGTAAACACACTAAAACATGTAGCAAGCATAAAAATACACAAAGAAGAGTCTAAATAGGGAGAAGACCAACCTCAATAAAATGATTCTGTACATACATGCACACACACACACACACACACACACACACACACACACACACACACACACACACACACACACACACACACACACACACACACACACACACACACACACACACACACACACACACACACACACACACACACACACACACACACAGAGTTATATGTCACCTCACACTTGTACTAGCAGTATATAGCAGTATAAACCACATACTTTTTATAGTCTTGATAGCTACATCAACATCCACCATTCCTCTACTGAGATCATTTATCTTGCCAGAAAACACTTTCCCAAATGCACCTGCATGTAATTAGTATTAGTTCTGTATGCATGTGTACATTAATGGATTGAATATTCACCCTCTCCAATGCAGGTACTGAGTTGGAGGCATGAATACTGGATCACTGACTCAGAGAACCTGGTCTCATATGATTCAACATCAGCTACAGACAGTCTGGCTTCCTCTCTTTCCTCAAAAGTCAAAGATATTTCTAACAGAGAGAGTTGATAAGATGGTCATTACCTTTGATAATCTACATAGCTATGTTTACATATGCATATAATTATATACTGTATTTATGGGTAACTTTTCTCCTGCTATATACAGACATACTAAGACATGAAAGTAGACTAGTATATTTCCTACTACTGGTCTCCGATCTATATGTATATTAATATACGTATATATAAACTGTCACTGTTTCACTATTTACGTCACTGCCTCAATGTATGCCTATATACAAATTTTGTAGTGATACACATTGAGGAAGAATCTAGTGTATAACATAATATACAAGATGTAGTACTACATACTCACCATTCTCATACTGTTTTCCAAACTCATCTGTATTTTCCACTTCCTTTGTCCTTGTTAAGATGGAGTCATGCACTTCACATTAAAGAAAGAGGACATTTTTATTTGCTTACCTTTTCCAATGGTGATAATTTCTCTTTCTTTTAGCTCTTCTATAGATGCAAATAATGACTAGAATAGTTATACACACTGTAGTCACAAGGAAAAGGCCTGAAACCACAGCTGAGACAACTGGTAAGGTGCTTGTAACCACAACTGGTGGTTTACCCATTGTCTCTGGATCTGTGTCACTGTATATATAGTGGTGTATTAGAAGGTGGTTAGGTGTTATATTGTGCTGGAGTATGTTTTACTTTTAGACTAATTAATATCAGTGCATTGGCATCTTCCCTATATAGAGCATGGGAATTTGATATCAAAATTCCAAGCACAAATCTACCAATTCTGGAGTATTTGGTTGTTTTTACTATACAGTTATCTCGGACTCTCTCTTGAAACCAAATGTGTTCATGGCTATCAAATCTATTAGTATACTCATCAATATGGACTGTGTACTCCACCATTTCCTCCATAACGTATATTTTCTTAAGATGGATGTTGTACACATCCTTCACTGCCAGATATTCTGTGTGGTAACCAAACTTGAAAAAAAAACACTCATTTTTAGTGAGTGAGCTTAAAGTCTATCAGTGCTCTACCATCAATACCAAATACCAAGTAGCTGTAGCATGTATACAATTTGTGGAGATGTGGGCCACTTGTATGTATGCAATATATTTCACTCACTTTCTGTTGAGAACTTCTGAAGAGATATTTGCTGGATTGGACAGGGGGTGGCACGAAGGAGGAGAACATAAAAGAAAAATTGCAATTGCTCAATTATCACAAACAAGGAAAAAATCACAAAAACAACTAAGGAAAATACAACGGCTAACCCACCCCATGCAGTTAATAAACTAGAGAGGCTAGTCCACAGTAAAATTTCAGCTCTTCAATTTAGGCATCACTATGTGTATACTGAAAAGTCAGATTTTTCTGGGTATGCTCACTCACCAGTGGGTCGATCAAGGAAGACCCTAGTACACGTATCTGCATAGTGGTCTGATTCGAAAAAGGAATATGTTGAACTGTCATTGCAGTCATTTATAAACCTTTCAAGTATTTCCAACACTTTGATGAAATCACCGTTCTGTGTAGTTTCAGCAATAGTGCGAGTGTACAAAATAGTATCATTACACCTTCCGTCTGCTTTTAGTACATTGACTGTGGCACAATCTTGTTCACACACTAGCATTGGTAGCCCATCACAGTTGGGATCACATGGAGGAGTGCCAAGAAGACAGAAAAAGCGCTCAACAAAATCCAGACAGATATCTGGAAAGGATCCTCGTTTGGATAGAACTATACTGAAAGCAACACGAGCTTCAATATCACCAAGAACAATGCGCATTGGAAGGGTCTCTGGTAGTGTATAGTTAGTGCCTCTGTCGGGTAGAGTATGGCATGGGTGCTCTGTTGATAACGGAATACATCTGGGGAGGATTGGAGGAATGTTACAAGAAGAGATATGATATGTATGGCTGTCAGGTAGTTACAAGAGAGGTTTTCAGTCAGTGATCGTGCATATCCTCTACAACTAAACTTTAAGAGCAGCACTATAGGTTGATTGTCTAGGTATTCTCTTTGCCTATATAGCAACACCCATAAACTGGCTGTCATATTTTTAGTAAACATGCTTGAAGAAAATACTGGTATAGGTACATCAGTAGGAATAATACTTAGTGAACCAGGCTCTTGAAAACGACTGAAATCACTAAACACATGTACATCTTATTGTCTAGGAGTGGAACGTACTGTGAGTCGTTTATTGGAGGAACTCCTGACCAAGACCCTGAAGAGGCAGGTAACAACACAAGACCTTTATGGACACAAAGAGAGAGTTGAGGTTATAGATAGCTACCAAGATATTTGTGTTTTACACTCACCAATAATGCAAATACATAGCTCCACTAAATAAGGCGCCATCATCTACTCCGAACTGAGAGGTACTGTATTACCTTGCGGAACGCGTGCGGTTTGCGAAACTGATATCCACTTTGTGATGCGAGTCGCAGTACGCATGCGCGGATCAGCGTCATACACGTGAGCGAGAAGGCTGGCAGAGTTATATCAAAAGAATCAAGGCAGTTGTAAATTGCTATTCGTTGTTCAGAGTCGTATTTACACGAGAAGCATATAAGCATGTTGCTTTAAGACAGTTGGTTAGGGTAGGAGGATTACCGGGGTTGAACCAGTGACCTCGGGCTATTACCCCAATCAATGGTCTGTACAACTGAGCTAAGAGTCCAGTTGATAGAGCTGTAGCGTATACGTAGCTGTATCATATACGTCTAATGACTACAGTTGATTTTTTCCTGCAGCACAAAGTAGTCTCTGAAAACATGCAGTGTGGACTGGTAGAAGTGCTCCATATTTTTCTTGTAGTTATTACACCTATATGTAAGTCATTCACATGGTATTCTCCTTAATTAACCCTCGGCGCGCATGCGCAGGAGGAGGGTTACTGTAGTTGGGTCTGTGTGTGTGTGTGTCTGTGTGTCTGTCTGTTAAGTCACATCTCACCTCTGGAGCATCTATTCGTCCTGAAAATACTGTCACGTACTCAGCGGGCAACGGAGGTCAAAAAATTTGTGGGGTTTTCTTTGAAACCGCTCCGTTCGAGAGTTATGGCGTGAAACGCAAGCGAAAGAGCCAATATGCTAATTAGATCTAGCCTACTCTGGCTTACCAGCGATCAGGTATTCCTGTTCGAAGTACAGCGAGGCACCAGCGGTTACTGCATGAGGGAGTACAAGCATGGGTACTGCTCCGGTCAAAGCTATAGCGCTTCCAGCAGTGTACAGAGCCAACCTTGAGTTTCAATCGCACGTGCCTTTCCAGCATCCGCGCACGCGTGTTATGGATTCGCGCACGCGCGGACGCCGAGGGTTCTGCACTTTAGTGCATTCATTCTCTATGTAATTTGTCCTGCAGATGCTCACTATCGATATGGTGATATTCGTCTGGTAGGAGGTTCCTACCAGTGGGAAGGTCGAGTGGAAATCTTCATCTCTGGAACATGGGGCACTATTACTGACTCTGAGTGGACCAACAATGATGCACAAGTTGTCTGCCGCAAGCTGGGACATTTCAAGCCAGGTACTTTTTTCATAGCAGTTTATGTTTTACTATGAGTGGGGTATATTGCATTTTTAAATACCTTTGTGGGTGGTACATCAATCATTTAACATTTGACTGCTGCCAACTGACCACTTAGTTGAGTACATTAGATCAGAAGGTGGCAAGGGAGCACATAATGATGTAATACTGATGTCTCAGACTGGAATGACAGTGAACCCCTTTTGCTCCAATGTAGTGACACAATATTGCATGCCATGCATGTATATTTTGGCAGTTTTACCATATGTTACTGCAGATGACAGGGCTGGGAAACTGTGTGATGGCTATGCAACATGTTTAATGCACTTATCTCTGGTCAACATATTTCTATACAGTTGACATGAGTTAGCATGCTTCCTTGCTCTTTTAGTGCATGTTTTATGGACCTGCACTGCAAAAGATAAACACTTGTTTAATCTTCTTAGCAATAGGGCACCTACTGAATTTTCCATAACTTAACTTCCATACTTAACAGAGTGTATTGCAAAATATAGAGCAGCAGAAGGTAAAATATTTGTCTACAGTAGGTAAAATCTTTTTTGCAGTGATAGTAATTGGAATTGTAGCATTCCTTGGGAGGGGAATTTATATACAGTGTTGGTGGAGAGATGTAGAAGTACGAAATATGGAACAATCCTCTCTTCACTGTCATAAATCAATGACTATATATTCATGCAGTATATGGTGTTTTCCCATAGCAGAGCATATTATTAAATGTAATTGAGCTGTTATTCTGTACTCATAACAGGTGCTACAGGTCATACTGGTGCCTATTTTGGTGAAGGTAGTGATCCAATACATTTAGACTTTGTGCAGTGTTCTGGTGCAGAGTACAACCTGACTGAGTGTGAGATACGAAATGACAGAGTTAGGACCAGTCACTCCTTTGATGTGGGAGTAAAGTGTCAGCCAGGTAGGTGAAGAGAGGATACATTGTATTGGACCGACAAACCCTACCCAGCGTATAAACTGTGTACTTCTTATGGGACATGGTCACCAATAAAAGTGCTATTGGAATATTGTCTCTTTTAGCTGATGAGGCTTACAGAGAGGGAGATATTCGTCTGGCAGGAGGATCCTATAACTGGGAGGGTCGTGTGGAGATATACTGGACTGGGACATGGGGGACTATTAGTGACACTTCATGGAGTAATAGTGATGCTGAAGTTGTCTGCAGACAGTTGGGACACTCCACAAATGGTATGTAAACTATGTGACTTTGTGATAATTATGTTCATTAATTTCTGGTACCTTATAGGAGTTGTTGGTCGTTGCTGTGGTTACTATGGAGAGGGCAGTGGAGCAATACACATTCGGCAAGTGAGGTGCTCTGGCTCAGAGAGAAACATTACTAGCTGTAGCTACATCAATAACACTGTCCTAACTAGTCATGCACAGGATGTGGGAGTTGAATGTCAGCAAGGTCAGTGTGTTGGATTGCATTTAGTTACAATTTTGTGTTTGATGTGCCATTTCATCTCAAATGCTATATTATAATGGATTTGTATGCCTCTGCCTATGTATATATAGATATAGGTGATGATATTAAGGAGGGAGACATCCGTCTGGTTGCTGGAAGCTACTTATGGCAGGGTCTTGTGGAGATATTCTTATATGGTGTTTGGGGTAGTATTAATAGTGCTGGTGACGAGGCTAGTGTTGTCTGTCGACAGCTTGGATACAACACATACAGTAAGATATTGCAATTATAGAGCTTGTTACTGGGAGCATCCACTATCTCCAGCAACTGTCATGTGATTGTTAAGCATGTGATATATATATAAGTTAGACGCCGAGTCGAGGGAACTACGCGATTTAGAAAGCCGAGGCCCGGATGTAGCGTCCCGAGCGTAGAGAGGGCGCTACCAAGGGCCCGAGGCTTTCTAAATCGCGTAGTTCCCGACGACGAGTGCGTCTAACTATTTTAGACTACAGCGGAGAAACTGATTGGACAATGACCATTCAAACCGTTAGCAACAAGCGTGCCAATAGATCCCGGTACTAGGGGCCAGCGGCCAACTATAGATCCCGCTGACGAGGTGACTATGAAAAATAGATCCCGCGTTTCTCGCAACCTGATTGGTCAATTTAAAGTTACCGTAGTCTAAATATATATATATATATATATATATATATAAAGTAGGGCTGCGTTAAGTTAGATAAAACTTGTTAAGGAGACTTAAGTAGTCAGTTTACACAAACCAAGCCACACTTGAATATCATTATCACTCAGTACATTGATAGTGCTCAAAGTGGAGCAATAACAATATTCACAGCGGAAGTGTGGTATAGTTGTGTAAGCTGACTACTTATCAGTTTGTTAAGGTTCTAACGAGTTTTGTCCCAACTAACTGCTGCATTGAGTTGACTGGAGTCAGTTGGGGTGGGCTAGTTACTACTACTGGACATGTATTGGTGGAGGGCCGTACTTTAGTTCTGGCACTGCCTGCAAATTCCTACATCCTTCAACAGAAAATCTCCCAATTTATACTGCTACTCATTATTTTCCATAGGTTTCAATTATTATAGACAATTAGGTGAAGTAATTCTCATTACTGACTTGGAATGTTCTGGATCAGAGTATAGAATAACTGATTATGGATATAGTAATGATACTATGGACCTCTCTCATCACGATGGCTGGAGTGTGTACTGCCATGTAGGTAAGTAAATATCTAGATATACATAGGTAGTTGGCTCCTTCTCACAATATGAAGTTGCAAACTGAACATGCTAAACTAACAGACACAGTACCTTTGTATCAAGATGTCCAAGAGAATACAATTACAATGACAGTTCTTCAAATGCACAGATGGTCCTGAAACTGGAGATGTTCAATATAGTTGGTTTGTGCACGTGTTCCTATCAGGGAGATGGGAACCAGTTACTGATAGCTCAAGTAGCTGGACACTTCAAAATTCAGAAGTTGTGTGCAGAGAGCTTGGATATAATGGTTAGTAATGTACTATTCCTTTGCATACATGTATACATCTTTTTTGGTTTATGCCAAACAACCCAGAGTGCATACCTTACATTCCCTTACTACGCTAACATACTTGTTTTGTATGTAGATCTACTTGAATTAGTATGCTTATTCTCAGGAACTGTGGCATACTATCCAAACCGTTATGCTGGGGCTTGGAGCACTGCGAGAGAACTGATAGACAATGTGGAATGCACTGGCACTGAATCTAAACTGATTGATTGTTCTCACGATATCAACCTCCATTATTCCTACACATCACCTAGAGTGGAGTGTCAATACTGTGAGCATGAACTTTTGGTATACATGTACATGTGTTTATTGTACAAAGCCACCTAACATGAAAGACCAAGTCTTTTTATTTTATGCCATTGTCTATACCTTTATTATCCATGTGTGTTTTATCTTCCCAAATACAGTATGTATAGGTCCTGAAGTTTTACTTAACAAGTTATGTAAGCCAGTCTAAATAAAAATACATACAGATTGCAGTGAGCAACCACTGGTTTTCAGCATCTCTGTTATGAAGCAGCATAGCTGAGGTTGGCATCATTACCCTGAAGCAAGCTAATGGGAACACTCTAAATGCTGCCATGATTCTTAGTTTATAATATAGTAACACCATCATCTCTGTCACGAAGTGGCATAACACTTTGTACATAAAGTTGACACCCATGACTCAGAAGCATGCTGGCAGCGACATTTTCACCTCTAAACACTGCTGATTTGTAGCCAAGGCATTATCATTTTCCTAGTCTGCTCTATAGAACGTTTACTATTGGTAGGAATGAGCTCAGCAGCTTTCTCTGCCATCAGTAGTTTGAAAATTTAAACCACCTACATTACTGGATATAATGTACATGCGTCTCAATGCCTAATCAAACACTTATTGATAATGTGCCATAGCACAGCTCCATTTGGTTTTCATCTGCCCATACAAAATACATGTATACATTGTTCACTTCATAGGAAGTAAAAAATCACACCTGTAGATGACTGTGCCGATGGAGATATCAGACTAGTTAATGGTGAATCTGAGATGGAGGGAAGAGTAGAGATATGTAATAATAGAAGGTGGGGGACAGTATGTGACTCTCAGTGGACAGACAACCACACAGCAGTAGTCAAACATTCTCTTTCTAGAATCACAGCATAAACTACTGAACAAAATTAAACACCAGAATGCAATGCAGTTGTACACAGACAAAGAAATATAGCTAATTTTGTTGTTTTAAGATCCATGGATGAGGGGCTTACGACAAATTTCAGGGTCCCTACAACTGATTCTCTGGAGTTGGTGTTAGCCATATAACTGATAGTTGCACGGCTCGAGTTTTAAAAATCGTGAGGCAGAGAATAGGCCTCCGGCAATGATTCAGTAATAGGCTGCCAACACCATATATCGAATTCTGTAGATTCGGGTTGTTTGTGGATTGTATTTCCCCCCTACACACCAAAATCCGCCCCGCTCCTATATCTTCATTGTTTAGATAAATGAGTAGTTCTCCAAATCTTCAAAGCACAAAATATTTCTCTTCCCAACGACTTTCAATGGAGAGTTTTTTAAAACAAGCTCTAAACACTCATGCTCATGGGATATGGCATGACCATACATGCATTTGGGAAGACACTATTCTAATAACATACTAATTCTGCCATTTTCAGTGCAGATCCAGAGGGCATGCAAACAAAGAACAAAATGTGGTGTGCATTGGCATAAATTGCTGCCAATAGATGGATCACATCTGATGAGCTCAAATATTGTATACTGATTAATAGCAATAGTGTTTATATACAGATACTGCATTTACGAATGAATTGGTGATTTACACAATAGATTATGTGAGGTTCTGAACTACATAGAAATGTTCATCATCCCAGTACTGCTTTAGACTGGACAGCATCTCTGTGAATGTGGGACGATTCTCAGGCAAATATTGCCAACACTCAGACACAATATCATACCTGCATGGACATCATGAATAGCATTGAAAACCAAGTGAATGTTAAACACCACTCACAGTTTATCAGGACAGAGTGTGGGTTTCTTGAGCCTATCTCCAGTGGAGATGTGATCCAGAATCTTATAATTCTCAATACCAGGATATGGAGTGCAACCCAGACTGAACACCTCCCAGCATGTGACACCATATGACCACTGGGTGGGGAGAGATGGTAATAGACAGAGGTTATGCTTGCTTATAAATAGAGGTTGAGAAAAACAATACAGAGGCAGAGACAGCATGTCAAAAGTGGGGGGGCTCGGCGTTCATGAAGTGGGGGGTTATTCACATTCAGTATGTGTGTATGTAATTGACATAAGAGAGTGTACCAGAATGTATGTCTCTAACCACATCAGTTTTTTCATTGCTGATACCATCTGTGAGTGTCTCTGGTGGCATCCATTTGACCGGTAACCGAGCTCCCTTCCTGGCACGATAATAGTCCATACAGTACACGTCTCTGGCCAATCCAAAATCTCCCACCAACACTGATAAATTACTGTTTACCCTGCAATAATAACATTACCATATTTACTTTTCTGACCCTGGATTGAATGATATACATGCACATGAATTCGGTTGCATTTACAAACCACTGGTAGCTTGCATGCGTTATTAATAGAAGACTGAATGCACTAAAGTGGCTTACGCGCGTGCGTAGCCTTGAAACCGCACGCGCTAGATATACGTTAACGGGAAGTATACGGAAGACTTTAGTCAAAAGACGGAGACTGAACAGAAAGAAGCTTGTACCTTACATCGAGTCGTATTTCAGGTAGAGTTTAGCATATTGTTAGCCTTTTTAGGACCCTTGGAAAGCTCTGCCGTCGAAAAAGTGCGCGGAATGTCGCTGCAGTACCCTACAACGCAGGAAGCGGTGTACCGGGAGCGGTTTCAGAGAAATCTCCACAAATATTTCGACCTCCGTTGCCTGCTGAGTACGTGACAGTATTTTCAGGACGAACAGACGCTCCAGAGGTGAGATGTGACTTATTAACAGACACACACACACAGACAGACCCAACTACCGTAACCCTCGCTGCGCATGCGCGCCGAGGGTTAATGATGTGTGCAGACAGTACATGAATCAACCAGCAAAGTAAACTGAGCCAACTTGAAAGGAATTTCAACCAAATAGAATCTCTAGACTGGTACACTACGCCATCACAGCAGCTCACGATCTCAATTTGAACTGTTGCAAGATGAATACATCAAAACAAACCATGTTCTACTTACATACAGTTCCTTGCTGCTAGATCTCTGTGTACAAATCTCTTCTCAGCCAAGTATTTCATCCCCTCTGCAATGTCTATACACATCTGAACCAGTACCTCCAGTGGTAAGTCCTGAAATGCAATTAGAGTAACATTGTTCATTTGCTATATATATGCACCAATGTCATTGTAAAAGTGTATACATGTGCCTTACACTACACGGACCAGATATACAGTGGTTTGGAGTACAAATGATGTCATGAGTAATACTACCTTAGGGAATGAATGGACATCTAGTACATGCAGTCTTTTCTCTTTGAGGTAGGTTTTGACAGATCCATTGGCCATGAAGGGTAGGATGATATATGGAGAACCATCTGGAACATTGAAACATACTCCAAGTAGGCCCAGTATGTGGGGATGATTGAAGTCTTTCATGATCAGACTCTCTGCTAGGAATGCAGTCAACTGCTCTCTAGAGTTAATATCTGTTTTAAAAATTTGTACAAAGAGGAAAGCTCTCGAACAATGCGTAAAGAAATTATTAGGTAATATATACATGTATACACACTAAAACATGTAGCAAGCATAAAAAATACACAAAGAAAAGTGTAAGTAGGGAGAAGACCAACCTCAATAAAATGATTCTGCACACACATGCACATGCACACACACACACACACACACACACACACACACACACACACACACACACACACACACACACACACACACACACACAGAGTTATATGTCACCTCACACTTGTACTAGCAGTATATAGCAGTATAAACCACATACTTTTTATAGTCTTGATAGCTACATCAACATCCACCATTCCTCTACTGAGATCATTTATCTTGCCAGAAAACACTTTCCCAAATGCACCTGCATGTAATTAGTATTAGTTCTGTATGCATGTGTACATTAATGGATTGAATATTCACCCTCTCCAATGCAGGTACTGAGTTGGAGGCATGAATACTGGATCACTGACTCAGAGAACCTGGCCTCATATGATTCAACATCAGCTACAGACAGTCTGGCTTCCTCTCTTTCCTCAAGAGTCAAAGATATTTCTAACAGAGAGAGTTGATAAGATGGTCATTACCTTTGATAATCTACATAGCTATGTTTACATATGCATATAATTATTATATACTGTATTTATGGGTAACTTTTCTGCTGCTATATACAGACATACTAAGACATGGAAGTAGACTAGTATATTTCTTACTACTGGTCTCCGATCTATATGTATATTAATATACGTATATAAAAAACGTCACTGTTTCACTATTTACATCACTACCTCAATGTATGCCTATATACAAATTTTGTAGTGATACACATTGAGGAAGAATCTAGTGTATAACATAATATACAAGATGTAGTACTACATACTCACCATTCTCATACTGTTTTCCAAACTCATCTGTATTTTCCACTTCCTTTGTCCTTGTTAAGATGGAGTCATGCACTTCACATTAAAGAAAGAGGACATTTTTATTTGCTTACCTTTTCCAATGGTGATAATTTCTCTTTCTTTTAGCTCTTCTATAGATGCAAATAGTGACTAGAATAGTTATACACACTGTAGTCACAAGGAAAAGGCCTGAAACCACAGCTGAGACAACTGGTAAGGTGCTTATAGCCACAACTGGTGGTTTACCCATTGTGTCTGGATCTGTGTCACTGTATATATAGTGGTGTATTAGAAGGTGGTTATGTGTTATATTTGTTGAAAATCAGCAGAGTTGCTTGCGCAAATTAGCATATAGCTATTTTAACACGAGTATGATATATCTCTATATATAAAGGGAGTAAAAACATTTCCATTAAAATGTTAAAGGATGTAGGGATGACAGTGCCAAAAAGTAGAGAAACAAGTGTAGTATATATATGCAGCAACACAGGGAATGAGGGGACTATATTTATATGCAGCAAGACAGAGGATGAAGGCAGTATATTATATGCACCAAGACAGGGGATGAGGGCATGCAACAATAATAACATGCGTAACCCCATAATGAAAGAGATGTAGGGAGGGGTTACGCATGTTATTATTGTTGCATGCCCTCATCCCCTGTCTTGGTGCATATAATATACTGCCTTCATCCTCTGTCTTGCTGCATATAAATATAGTCCCCTCATTCCCTGTGTTGCTGCATATATATACTACACTTGTTTCTCTACTTTTTGGCACTGTCATCCCTACATCCTTTAACATTTTAATGGAAATGTTTTTACTCCCTTGTTTCACTGTTTTTTTGTTGTATAGAAACAGTCGTATGCCATATTATGTGTCTATAAAGCCTTATAATAGCACCATTCAGGAGTTCTGCGCTGTTCAAGGCTTTATTTGCGTGCCGGCCCCAGCCACTTCCATAGCCAGTACGAGCGATGGAGAGTAGAAAAAAAAACCAGCAGATTATGGGAACAGAGTCGATCAACACCTGTAACGCAAACCGAAGTTACACTAACCGATTTGCTGCACACCTAGGGTATGCTGGAGCCTCGTAGCTACGTACCTTTCTTCATATATGCTGCCTGCTCGAATACGTGCATAAAATTAAAAATGGCGTACAACAGAGAGGAAGTCTGTGGGCGTGGCTCTTAGTTGTACTTTTATGTAACCATTTTTTGGTGAAAGGCACTACGCCGGCCAAAAAGAAACCGATTTGTGCAAAAATGAAGATAAATACTTAAGCCGATTTTGAGTTATGCCTGTTTACTGAAGAAGAAGAAGAAGAAGAAGAAGAAGAAGATGTTGGAGAAATCGGGTTTTAGCAAAATCACGCATATCATTGTAGCGATGTATTTTACCACCTTTGAGGGTCTTATCGTGTATAGAAACACTCGTAGGCCATGTTATGTTTCTAAAAGGGCTTATAGCTGCCGCGTTGGAGAGTTCTGAGCCGTTACATTTCTTAAGGCTTAATGGGCGTGTCGGCGCCATCCCTACATAGAGAGTCTACCGACTCTCTGATAAAAAGGAGGACAGATGGAGTACTTATATAGCAAGCAGGCCCGTAGGAAGCAAATTACAATTGGTTAGGCGGGCAGCGTCGCTGAGTAATTAAGTGCGCGAAGCGTGCCCGCTAGGGAGGTCTGGGGGCATTCTCCCCCAGGAAAGTTTTGGCATTTTAGAACACCTGAGATCGTTTCTGGTGGAATTTTGGGATGAAATAGACAATCTCTCGCTATTCGTCCTTGACCCCTTTAAATAAATACTCGCATAATTAAAGGCATTGCTCCGATCCGCCAAATATGCCGGCCGCTTTTTGGCCAAACTTTGGTCCGGCAGCTGCCGCACCTGCCGGACCTGCTCCTACGGCCCTGGCAAGTGACTACATACATAAACTATAGTACATACAAAGTTAGAGGATGTAGAATACAGGAAGGAAACTGAATAGGCAAACTTACAAAAACGTTTAACACACTATTCAGTCTTACAATATTCACTCCTACACATACAGCTACACTTAGGTAAGGTCTACTGTCCATGAGAATGTAGGGGTGTTAAAGGAAATGGTGACTACAAGGAAACTACATATAACAGTCTGTTAATAAAGTGTTAATTTTCAACAATATTGTGCTGGAGTATGCTTTACTTTTAGACTAATTAATATCAGTGCATTGGCATCTTCCCTATATAGAGCATGGGAATTTGATATCAAAATTCCAAGCACAAATCTACCAATTCTGGAGTATTTGGTTGTTTTTGCTATACAGTTATCTCGGACTCTCCCTTGAAACCAAATTGTTCATGGCTATCAAATCTAGTAGTATGCTCATCAATATGGACTGTGTACTCCACCATTTCCTCCATAACGTATATTTTCTTAAGATGGATGTTGTACACATCCTTCAATGCCAGATATTCTGTGTGGTAACCAAACTTGAAAAAAACACTCATTTTTAGTGAGTGAGCTTAAAGTCTATCAGTGCTCTACCATCAATACCCAATACCAAGCTGTAGCATGTATACAATTTGTGGAGATGTGGGCGACTTGTATGTATGCAATATATTTCACTCACTTTCTGTTGAGAACTTCCGAAGAGAGATTTGCTGGATTGGACAGGGGGTGGCACGAAGGAAGAGAACATAAAAGGAAAATTGCAATTGCTCAATTATCACAAACAAGGAAAAATCACAAAAACAACTAAGGAAATACAACGGCTAACCCACCCCATGTAGTTAATAAACTAGAGAAGCTAGTCCGAAGTAAATTTTCAGCTCTTCAATTTAGGTATCACTATGTGTATACTGAAAAGTCAGATTTTTCTGGGTATGCTCACTCACCAGTGGGTCGATCAAGGAAGACCCTAGTACACGTATCTGCATAGTGGTCTGATTCGAAAAAGGAATATGTTGAACTGTCATTGCAGTCATTTATAAACCTTTCAAGTATTTCCAATACTTTGATGAAATCACCGTTCTGCGTAGTTTCAGCAATAGTGCGAGTGTACAAAAGAGTATCATTACACCTTCCGTCTGCGTTTATTACATTGAGTGTGGCACAATCTTGTTCACACACTAGCATTGGTAGCCCATCACAGTTGGGATCACATGGAGGAGTGCCAAGAAGACAGAAAAAGCGCTCAACAAAATCCAGACAGATATCTGGAAAGGAGCCTCGTTTGGATAGAATTATAGTGAAAGCAACACGGGCTTCAATATCACCAAGAACAATGCGCATTGGAAGGGTCTCTGGTAGTGTATAGTTAGTGCCTCTGTCGGGTAGAGTATGGCATGGGTGCTCTGTTGATAACGGAGTACATCTGGGGAGGATTGGAGGAATGTTACAAGAAGAGATATGATATGTATGGCTGTCAGGCAGTTACAAGAGAGGTTTTCAGTCAGTGATCGTGCATATCCTCTACAACTAAACTTTAAGAGCAGCACTATAGGTTGATTGTCTAGGTATTCTCTTTGCCTGTATAGCAACACCCATAAACTGGCTGTCATATTTTTAGTAAACATGCTTGAAGAAAATACTGGTATAGGTACATCAGTAGGAATAATACTTAGCGATCTAAAAAATCACTAAACACATCTACATCTTATTGTCTATGAGTGGAACGTACTGTGAGTCGTTTATTGGAGGAACTCCTGACCAAGACCCTGAAGAGGCAGGTAACAACACAAGGCCTTTATGGACACAAAGAGAGAGTTGAGGTTATAGATAGCTACCAAGATATTTGTGTTTTACACTCACCAATGATGCAAATACATAGCTCCACTAAATAAGGCGCCATCATCTACTCCGAACTGAGAGGTACTGTATTACCCTGCGGAACGCGTGCGGTTTGCGCTTGAATCGCTGCGAGTCGCAGTACGCATGCGCACACAGCGTCATACACGTGAGTTGGCAGTTGCAGTCTCAGTTATGTCAACGCAGTTGTAGCCGTTACTGGGCTAGTGTAAATTGCTATTCGTTGTTCGGAGTCATATTTACACGAGAAGCATATAAACATGTAGCTTTAATACAGTTGGTTAAGGTAGGAGGAAAGTACGCTTTACCAGGGTTGAACCAGTGACCTCTGGCTGATTACCCCAATCAATGGTCTGTACAACTGAGCTAAGAGTCCAGCTGATAGAGCTGTAGCGTAGCTGTATCATATACATCTAATGAGTACAGTTCATTTTTCTGCAGCACAAGGTAGTCTCTGACAACATGCAGGGACTGGTTGGAGCGCTCCTTGTAATTATTACGCCTATATGTAAGTCATTTCACATGGTATTTTCCTTCATTCACTATGTAATTCGGTATACAGATGCCCAGTATCGATATGGTGATATTCGTCTGGTAGGAGGTTCCTACCAGTGGGAAGGTCGAGTGGAAATCTTCATCTCTGAAACATGGGGCACTATTACTGACTCTGAGTGGACCAACAATGATGCACAAGTTGTCTGCCGCAAGCTGGGACATTTTAAGCCAGGTACTTTTTCAGTTTGTAGTATATTTTTCCAGTGGGTGTGTCACATTTTAAAATACCTTTGTGGGTACATCAAATATTATTTGACTGCTGCCAATTCAATATATGTCTAATTCTCTTAGTTGAGTGCATATGATGATGTCGTACTGATGTCTCACCACATGTTAGACTGGAATGACAGTGAACTGCTCTTGTTCCAATGTATTGCTTGCCACACAGGTTTCTGTGTATTTTACTGCAGATGACAGGGCTGGGAAACTGTGTGATTGCTATGCAATGTGTTACACTTATCTCTGGTCAACATATTTCTACACAGTTGACGTGGGGTTGCATGCTTCCTTGCTCTTTTGTGCATGCTTTATGTACCTGCACTGCAAAAGAGGAACATTTGTTTAACCTTCTTAGCAATAGGGCACTCAGTGAATTTTCCGTAACTTAACTTCCATGACTTACACGAGTGTATTGCAAAGTACAGAGCAACACTAGGTAAAATATTTGCCTGCAGTAGGTAAATTTGCTGTGATAGTAATTGGAATTGTAGCATTCCTTGGGAGGGGAATTTATATTCAGTGTTGGTGGAGAGATGTAGAAGTACAAAATATGGAACAGTCTTCTCTTTATTGTTATAAATCAAGGACTTATTCCTACAGTATATGGTGTTTTTCCATAGCAGAGCATAAATGTAATTGAGCTGTTATTCTGTACTCACAACAGGTGCTACAGCTCATACTGGTGCCTATTTTGGTGAAGGTAGTGGTCCAATACATTTAGACTTTGTGCAGTGTTCTGGTTCAGAGTACAACCTGACTGAGTGTGAGATAGGAAATGACAGAGTTAGGACCAGTCACTCCTTTGATGTGGGAGTGAAGTGTCAGCCAGGTAGGTGAAGAGAGGATACATTGTCATATATATATTGGACTGACTGACTCTCCCCCGCATATAAACTGTGTACTTCTTATGGGACCCGGTCACCTGGGGTGCTCTTGTGCTGCACGCAAACATAAAGCAATTATAAACAGTGTATATTTCTGGTTACACCAACAAGAGTGCTATTAAAGTGTTGTCTCTTTTTAGCTGATGAGGCTTACAGAGCAGGAGCTATTCGTCTGGCAGGAGGATCCTATAACTGGGAGGGTCGTGTGGAGATATACTGGACTGGGACATGGGGGACTATTAGTGACACTTCATGGAGTAATAGTGATTCTGAAGTTGTCTGCAGACAGTTGGGACACTCCACAAATGGTATGTAAACTATGTGACTTTGTGATAATTATGTTCATTAATTTCTGGTACCTTATAGGAGTTGTTGGTCGTTGCTGTGGTTACTATGGAGAGGGCAGTGGAGCAATACACATTCGGCAAGTGACCTGCTCTGGCTCAGAGAGAAACATTACTAGCTGTAGCTACATCAATAACACTGTCCTAACTAGTCATGCACAGGATGTGGGAGTTGAATGTCAGCAAGGTCAGTGTGTTGGATTGCATTTAGTTACAATTTTGTGTTTGATGTGCCATTTCATCTCAAATGCTCCATATAATGGATTTGTATGCCTCTGCCTATGTATATATAGATATAGGTGATGATATTAAGGAGGGAGACATCCGTCTGGTTGCTGGAAGCTACTTATGGCAGGGTCTTGTGGAGATATTCTTAGATGGTGTCTGGGGTAGTATTAATAGTGTTGGTGCATACAGTGATGAGGCTAGCGTTGTCTGTCGACAGCTTGGATACAACACATATAGTAAGATATTGCAATTATAGAGCTTGTTACTGGGAGCATCCACTATCTCCAGCAACTCTCATGTGATTGTTTAAGCATGTGCTATTAGACCTACATATATTATATATATATAAAGTAGGGCCATGTTGAGTTGGATAAAACTTATTAAGGAGACTTAAATAGTCCGTTTACACAAACCAAGCCACACTTTATGAATATCATTATCACTCAGTACATTGATAGTGCTCAAAGTGAAGCAATAATGATATTCACAACGGAAATGTCGTATAGTTGTGAAAGCTGACTACTTATCAGTTTGTTAAGGTTCTAACGAGTTTTGTCCCAACTCAATGCGGCCCTACTTTAGTTCTGGCACTGCCTGCAAATTCCTACATCCTTCAACATTTTAATGAAAATCTCCTGATTTATACTGCTACTCATCATTTTCCATAGGTTTCAATTATTATAGACAATTAGGTGAAGTAATTCTCATTACTGACTTGGAATGTTCTGGATCAGAGTATAGAATAACTGATTGTGGATATAGTAATGATACTATGGATCTCTCTCATCATGATGGCTGGAGTGTGTACTGCCATGTAGGTAAGTAAATATCTAGATATACATAGGTAGTTGGCTCCTTCTCACAATATGAAGTTGCAAACTGAACAGTTAGACTGCTAAACTATCAGACACAGTACCTTTGCAACAAGATGTCCAAGAGAATATGACAGTTCTTCAAATACACAGATGGTCCTGAAACTGGAGATGTTCAATATAGTTGGTTTGTGCACGTGTTCCTATCAGGGAGATGGGAACCAGTTACTGATAGCTCAAGTAGCTGGACACTTCAAAATTCAGAAGTTGTGTGCAGAGAGCTTGGATGTAATGGTTAGTAATGCACTACATATGTGTATAAAAAAAGGTTTTATGACAAACAACCCAGAGTGCATACCTTACAGTCCCTTACTACGCAAACATACTTGTAAATCCATCATTCTTGCATGTATGTAGATCTACTTAAATGAGTATGCTTATTCTCAGGAACTGTAGCATACTATCTAAACTATTATACTGGGAGTTGGAGTACTGCGAGAGAGCTGATAGACAATGTGGATTGTACTGGCACCGAATCTAAACTGATTGATTGTTCTCACGCTATCAACCTCCATAATTCCTACACATCACCTAGAGTGGAGTGTCAATACTGTGAGCATGAACTGATGGTATACATGTACATGTATTTATTGTACAAAGCCACCTAACATGAAAGACCAATTTTTTATTTTCTAGTATATGCCATTGTTTATCATAGAGTCGGTAGACTCTATATGTAGGGATGGCGCAGACACGCCCATTAGCCCCCTACAAAAGTAACGGCTGAGAACTCTCGAACGCGGAAGTTATAGGCCTTTTCTGACAAACAACGTGCTCTGCGAGTGCCTCTATACACTATAATACCCTCAAACTCGGTAAAATATACAGCTATGGTGATTCTTGGAAAACTGTAAAAACACCGATTGTTCATCATCATCTTCTTCTTTCTTCTTCAGTTCAAACGGCCTACCGCGAAACTGGGGTTAGTAATCGCTCTATTTCTTTCACGAAATCATTTATACTGGAGCGTACATGATCCTTGATGCACAAAATCTTTATACCTTCTCCCAAAGCCCGTCAAACTCCAGTTTGGCAAGCTTAGAAGCGTTTGTTTAGATGCCATTTGCTTGTTTGCTCACGTGCCGAAGACGTGAAGTTAGAAGTTTTGTCGTGGTTGTGGTTTGTCGCGCTGTTTGGTTACCAGCGTTGCTCCTTTGTGTCCATTTCTTTGAACGACTAACTGTTGCCATAACTGGGCCCGCTGTTGTACTCAGTATGCAATATTTGTACAGGATAGGATGTAGGAACTGTAGTCACTGCCAATTGCTGGCTATCCTCATAGGTATGCAAAGGAGGTAGAATGAAAGCCAGTAGGTTTTTACATGTTGCTACATGCACACAGTAAAAACCAGTGAAACAAGTGTAAAAACATTTTCACTAAAATGTTGAAGGATATAGGGATGGAAGTCCCAAAAGTATAGAAACAAGGTCAAAGTTCAGCATGCATGCAGACAAAGGCAGGGGATGATAGCATGCAACAATCATACCATGCATAACCCCATATCCCTACATCTGTAAATATGGGGTTACGCATGTTATGATTGTTGCATGCTATCATCCCCTGCCTTTGTCTGCATGCAGGCTAAACTTTGACCTTGTTTCTATACATTTACCTTTATTGTTTTATCTTTCCTAATACACAGGGCAGTAGCAAGCACTTTTGAAACCACACTTTCAGTAGGAATGAGCTCAGCAGCTTTCTCTGCCATTATTTCAAATGCTAGTTTGAAAATTTCTGTATAATAAACCATCTACCTTACTGGATATAATGTACATGTGTCTCAATGCCTAATAACGCCCTTATTGACAATATGACACTATTGACACATTCCTTGTATATTATATCCGGTAATGAGTACTTTCACTTGTACAATTATGCAGTTTTGGTACACAATTTTTATGTAAGAGATAGTGAGCAGAGTTCACATGATATAAGTCTTCATTCACTTACTGGCTTTGGCTCTCACTGTTATCACATAGCACAGCTCCATTTGGTTTTCATTTGCCAATACAACATACATGTATACATTGTTCACTTCATAGGAAGTAAAAAATCACACCTGTAGATGACTGTGGTGATGGAGATATTAGACTAGTTAATGGTGAATCTGAGATGGAGGGAAGAGTAGAGATATGTAGTGGTGGGAGGTGGGGGACAGTATGTGACTCTCAGTGGACAGACAACCACACAGCAGTAGCCTGTAGACAACTTGGATTCAGTGACATTATTGGAGGTAGGTTCAAAGCATTCACCATAGTCTATGTGCTGTTAATGTATATGCATGTAACAAGGTTGCTTGCCTACTTCACTTAAGATTCAACCTATTTTACATCTGAGAGATTTGGTGAAGGATCTGGTCCTGTCTTCATTGATTATATTAATTGTGATGGATCAGAATCAAGACTATGGGGATCATCCCCAAGATCAAAGAGAACCTGTCTCTCTTTCACTCACTACTATGGATGCTCTCATAGTAGTGACGTGGGAGTTCGCTGTCAGCAAGGTATTATATAGATACAAGAGTAAAACTTTTAAAGGACAGTGCCAAAAATCAGATGCAGCAGGACAGGAACCGGAGATAATGGCATACAACTATAATAAAATGTGTAACCCCTCCCTTATGAGTTATTTTGGTTGCATGCATGCCATTATCCCCTATATATTCTGCAGTTGTTTCTCTGACTTTGGCACTGTTATTGTATCCCTACATCCTTTAACATTTTGTTTTTACTCTTGCATTATCTCAAATAGCAAGTCTAGGTTGCAGTGATAGCGGAGTGATTGATGTAGAAATTGACTGTGAAGGGATCTCGATACACTCTCCTGTGAGGTGTTCATTTAACCAGGGACCCCTTCATCCATGTAAAAAAAACACACTGACCATCTACATGTTCGATTATTTATACTCACTTACATATAGGCAATCTTCCTCTTGTACTAAACAGTGATGTTAGTCCTTCAGGGAATTACTCAATCAGGATTCTTGCTAGCAGTGGTGAAAGTGAAATACCCTACATCATAAGCAGCACCCATAAACCTACTGGTATAGTGAAACTTGTACTCTCATAATGTACTTCATTGCTTGTCTGGCAGACTTATATCAGAATCCATACACTTAAATGTAAAATAGGCAAGGTTTGTGAAAGGTGTTCAGTATATTGCAAGTATATAATTTCAGTTTCAGCTCAGGTCCCTCCATTGGGTGTGTATCTGATCAATGAGTCCCCTCATATCACTAATGACTCGGTCAGAGCTGAATTCCAGATCACAAGACCAGTACTTGGTGTGCGGTGTTTTCTTAGGTCTCAGTATGATAGAGTCTGGCAGGACTGTAAGTTATAGCCGAATAACAACTCCATTTTTTTACATAGTGCATTCTGTATCTTTTGATACAGGCTCATCTGGTCGTGTGGTATTTCCTATATTAAGGGCAGGACCACATGTTCTCAAGATCTATGCTTACAACAGGAAAACTGATGTGAAAATTGTCAAGAGGGGTTTCATGGTGAACTCTGACCCTAATTACTGCAGTCTGGTGTTGATAAACAGAGGAGTGACCATAAGTGAGGATGGTACCAGTGCAGTGGTGCAGGTAAGAGTGTTTGGACCTGCCACACAACTCTCTTGTGTACTAGATGGAGAGCAACCCTTTATTTGTAAGTATATCTACTAGTGTACTGCAAATTAATAATTATCAGATGTAGGGATGGCGGCTGCTGACATACCTTAACAAATGTAATGACATAGAACTCCTAAACATGGATGCAATACCTTGTGTAACCCATCCTCACATTTTTTATTAGTATGAGGTAACATATGGTATTGCTTTATCCTGCGTATGTATAGTCCTTGTTTCTCTGATTTTTGGCATTGCCATTCCAACAGCCAAGCTTCAACATTTTAATGAAATGTTTTTTGTGTATGTAACAGCCTAAATCTTTCTGTTATGGTGCATATATGCATCATAGGCATGAGTCCAGTGGAGTTGTCCGGACTAACTGAAGGTCGACACAATTTCAGGATCAGTCCACTCGGTTGTGCTGGAGGCAACAAGACTCTTAGAGTAGAATTCAATACCTAGTGTACATTATATAATTAGTACTGTATACAGAGGGATTGCTACATCTATGATAATAGAAAGACTGCAGAAAATGGATTTATATAGCTATAGCTACAAACAGAATAGATGCTGAAAGTGTTTATTTTTGCTATACTGTGTTTGTCCAACGCTTGATACACCAATTATGCACTTCTGTTCATTTTTGTCTTGCTTAATTGGTAAATATACAGACAGTATACGTGGTAGATATCTAATAAATTACGGAGTGTTTTGACTAGTGTGCTACGTTACTAGTTTCGGCAAGCTGTTGAGATTTTGCCAGTTCCAGTTGCTTCCATTATTATATGTGAATATGTACGTGTTACCTACAAATGTGAATGCACATACACACTGTAGCTATTGAGTCCTGTCCATGGCTCTGATGAATGTCATGGTTTATTTGTCTGCAATCTTTCTGCAGTACAATGTTTGACAACATACCGTGTGCAGATAGGACTGCTTTATATCTTCCTGATAGTTATCACACCTATATCAGAGAGTCGGTAGACTCTCTATGTAGGGATGGCGCCGACAGGACACGCCCATTTTCCAAAATAGAATGGCTCAGAACTCCCAAACGCGGCAGTTACAAGCCCTTTTAGATACATACACGTACTCTACGGGTGATTCTGTACCCGCTAAGACCCTCAAAGTACGTAAAATACACAGCTACAATGACTTACGGAATTTGCCACACACCCCTTTTTGAATAGTTTTGTTCATCATCTTCTTCTTCTAATTCAGTTGAACTGGCCTACCGCAAAAGTGGCACAAGTATTGTCCTTGGTTTTTACATGAAACGACTCCTTTCCCTTGCGTGCGTTATCCTTGACCAAGAGAATCTTGGTAACTTTACAACTGTATAATCGCAAATTTTCCTTATTTGTCGGAAGCCATTTTCTGTGTGGTCACGTGCATCCACGTTTCATAGAAAGGTGGGGCTCAAGCGCGCGCAGGTCCGCGGGAGTAGAAGCGGGTGGGGCTCGTGCGAACACAAGCAAGTAGGGATCACTCCACGTACAGAAATGGACAATGTAGGTACCCAAGAAAAACTAGTGAAACAAGTGTAAAAAACATTTTATTGAAATGTTGAAGGATGTAGGGATGGTAGTGCCAAAAATTAAAGAAACAAGATTGTAATAACCTGAGTGGTGCACGTACAGTGAATAACTGATTATGATACGTATATAGTTTGGAGTTCAGAGTTCACGCTACCACAAAGATAAATTACAATTTATGTATGCAGACAAGGGATAATTGCATGCAACAATAACAACGTGCGTAACCCCTCCCTACATTTAATTTCGTGGGGGTTACGCATGTTGTTATTGTTGCATAAATTGTAATTCATCTTTGTGGTAGCGTGAACTCTGAACTCCAAACTATATACGTATCATAATCAGTTATTCACTGTGTACCACTCGGGTTATTACAATCTTGTTTCTTTAATTTTTGGCACTACCATCACTACATCCTTCAACATTTCAATGAAATGTTTTTTACACTTGTGTAAGCATGTTTTGTTCCTATAAAATCACAGTAATTCACTATGCATGCATGCGCAGATGCTCAGTATCGATATGGTGATATTCGTCTGGTAGGAGCTTCCTACCAGTGGGAAGATCGAGTGGAAATCTTCATCTCTGGAACATGGGGCACTATTACTGACTCTGAGTGGACCGACAATGATGCACAAGTTGTCTGCCGCAAGCTAAGACATTTCAAGCCAGGTACTCAATCAACACACCTTATAGTTGCCAGACATTTTATGTTGAGGTTATAGATACCAAAGTATATATTTACACTCATCAATGATGCAAATACATAGCTCCAAAAATAAGGCGCCATCATCCACTTCGAACTGTATTATACCTTGCGGAATCCATGCGCAGTTTGCGAAACTTTCACCTGTAGAGCTTGACCCATTGTACGCATGCGCACATAAGGCTGTGAGCGTCATACACGTGAGCGATAAAACGCAGTTGCGGTGAAAAGAACGTGGCAGTTGCACTGTAGCTGTTACTGCGTCAGTGTAAATTGCAATTCGTTGTTCAGAGTCATAGTTACAAGAGAAGCGTGTAAGCTTAGCTTACAGTTGAAGGAAAGTGCATACCCAGTCCGGGCGCCAACGGAAATCTCACGTGATTTTATTTGCAGCATGACGTCACGCGTTAGTGAAATGTGGCTGTGAATGTGGGAAGACGGGTCGTGATAGAGAAGCGGTGATGGTGCCCCGCTCGGTCAAGGAAGTGGAACGGTGAGTGGTGTAATAGCTTGCCATAGAGTTAATGTTAGATAATATCGTCTCTGATGGTGGATTATCAGGTTTATACTCCCGCGAAACGCTAGACTTTTCTGTGTGTCTTACCGCAGATTTCTGTTTGCGTTTACTTGCCGTAGCCTTGTAGGTTACTTCTGGACTGGAACAGCTTGTGACTCGATACATACAAACTTTAATATAGTGGCTAGCGTTCTGCCAAGTTTAGTCGTGCAACTCCACTGTGAAAATAGTTTCCTCACTGCAAACATTAGTGGCATTCATGTCCTCGTGTATTAAAGGCACAGACCATGTCGTTTACCTGAATGCTGTAGGTAGTATACGTGTATATATTCAATCTGGGTATGTATGAGGCTGTTCATGTGGCCAATGCTGCAGGATTCACCCATGCTTTCCTTCTCTGGTACAGGTACTACATGCTTATCATTGGTCTCGTCTTTACACAATTTAATAATCTCACAATGCTATTCACTAAGGAGAGCATGTATGTCTGAGGTAGGCCTGTACACAAGAGTACCGTATTTTCTCACCTTACACACATAGGTAACATGATGTTGATATTTGGCAGTAATCTCACCTAATATACATTACGAATTTCCGGATTTAAGCTCATGAGATTCTTCAATGTCTTGTTCTACTGCTAGTTATGTTGCATAGTGATGGAAATTTGCACAAATTATATATTGCATAGGCAGCGGAAGCATGGGGGCAGTGGGGGCGCTCACCCCCAAACCTCTGCATGGGGGCATTGCCCCCATAGAATTACCCAATAATGTAGCAAAGCTCTAGAACGCCGAGAGCTGTAGTATGGTGATCGTTCCGTGTAGCTGTAGCGCTGTGTGATGAATATGCAATACTGTGGGTGGCATATGGTTCCACGCTGGGTTCCGCCCCCATACACTATTTCAACTTCCTCCGCCTATGTATTGGCAGCAATGTTGCTTGGTTATCCAGTAGCATGTCTACTAACATTTGGTTGGTAGCCATGTTGATAATATCGGTATCCATGCCCACATGTGTCTTAACACTTTCCACTAGGGGCCTCAAATCTTCGTCTCTGCTTGTTTTGTTTTAGCTGGGATTTAAAACGTGTGAAGTGTACACAATCATTCTTGGCAATCCCCCCTGTGAAATCTGTGTGCTCATTTAGGTATGCCTGAACTACTTCAGGTTGTGGACAGGGTCTATATCATTTCTTACCTGCAAGCGTCTACCACAGTTCCATTGCCATGTTTACAATGCATGCATTTTACACTGGTGCTTGCAAAGGGGTTTGGGGTAGGAAGAGTCATGTGGGAGCTCACTGCTGCTTATTGTTATGTCCTGTGGCAGCTCACTGCTGCTTATTGTAGCATGTGCAATTGAGTGTTGACTGCAATTAAGCACAAAACACACACCTTTCTCCCTTTCTCCCACCTAGGTGTTTGACTTGGATCTGCTACAGCAGGTGTCATGCCCTGTCTACAAGAGCGACGTACCAAAGAGTCAGCTGACATACCCCTGGACGGCTGGGTGAACTGATGTAGCTGTGGTGCACGTCATGTGGTCCTGACAGAGATCATAGATGGATCTAGGTGTCTCCAAGAACTCTAGTTGTCATTTACTTCTCTTTTAAGACTATCTGTGACATTGTACTTAGCGTATTTATAACTAACCACTGTTTACACGGCTTCCACGTGGATCGAATAATTCAACATTTTTGGAGCGTCATATCTCACTAACCAGAGCCCGGAACAAAAAATAGTTTTTTGCTACTTATGCCTCTACAAACACAGCCTCCTTAGTCAAAATTTGAGAGGCATAGCATCCTGCGAAAATAGTTTCCTCGCGATTTTTTCTCGAGCACCCGGAAAAACGGTAGTCCGCGGCTAATGGCTGTTGCTCCACTCAAGGACGGAACCAGCGCTTAAAATTTGCCATGTGCTTAGCTAAAGAGTAGTTATATCCACACCCTTCAGTAAATTTAACGTAGCTAACATTAGTGCATAGAAATATCTCTGTGAATATGTAATTAGGAAAAGTATCATTGACCGCAAGGACGGCGCAGGCACACTTCCGTTGCAAATAAAATTGTACGTGTATGATGTACTTCCGGTTCCATTGGCGACCCGACTGTACCCGGGTAGATCTAGGGCTATTACCCAATGCTCTGTGCAACTGAGCTAAGAGCCCAGCTGATAGAGCTGTAGCGTAGCTGTATCATATACATCTAATGAGTACAGTTGATTTTTTCTGCAGTTCAAGGTAGTCTCCGACATTCGCAACATGCAGTGTGTTAATGGACTGATTGGAGTGCTTCATATCTTCCTCGTAGTTATTACGCCTATATGTAAGTCTTTTCACATCATATTCTCCTTAATTTTCTATGTAATTTGCCATGCAGATGCTCAGTATCGATATGGTGACATTCGTCTGGTAGGAGGTTCTTACCAGTGGGAAGGTCGAGTGGAAATCTTCATCTCTGGAACATGGGGCACTATTACTGACTCTGAGTGGACCAACAATGATGCACAAGTTGTCTGCCGCAAGCTGGGACACTTCAGGCCAGGTACTTTTCATAGCAGTTTACCAAAAGCATATTGCTATGAGTAGGCGTGTTATATACCTTTGTGGGTACATCAATCATTTAACATTTGACTTCTGCCGGCCTAACCTCCTACTGATGTCTCCTCTCGTGTAAGACTGGAATGACAGTGAATTGCTCTTGCTCCAATGTATTGTATGCCACATCACTTTATGTGTATTTTGGCAGTTTTACTGTATGTTACTGCGTATGACAGGGCTGGGAAACTGTGCGATTGCTATGCTAAACATATTTCTATACAGTTGATGTGAGTTAGCATGCTTTCTTGCTCTTTTAGTGCATGCTTTATGGACCTGCAGTGCAAAAGATGAACATTTGTTTAACCTTCTTAGCAATAGGGTACCTAGTGAATTTTCCATAACTTAACTTCCATGACTTACAAGAGCGTATTGCGAAACATAGAGCAACAGTGGATAAAATATTTGCCCTTTTTTGCAGTGATAGTAATTAGAATTAGCTTTCCTTGTAGGGGAAATTTATATTCAGTGTTAGTGGATAGATGTAGAAGTACAAAATATGGAACGGTCCTTTCCTTACTATCATAAATCAAGGACTATATGTTCATGCAGTATATGGTCTTTTCCCATAGCAGAGCAATTGAGCTGTTATACTGTACTCACAACAGGTGCTACAGCTCATACTGGTGCCTATTTTGGTGAAGGTAGTGGTCCAATACATTTAGACTTTGTGCAGTGTTCTGGTTCAGAGTACAACCTGACTGAGTGTGAGATACGAAATGATCACATAAGGAGCAATTACTCCTCCGACGTAGGAGTAAAGTGCCAGCCAGGTAGGTGAAACAGACAGGATATATCATACCACACTAAAAGGACATGTGGTATATAGTTAAAAAGCTGGGGGAATATTTTAATGTATTGTAATATGAACCCACAAGTGTGCTGTACTTCATACGTCATATTGCGCACTGCCCACCATTGTAGTGGGCCTACAATGAAGCATGTTTGGTCTAGTTTTTATTGAATGACTTTATTTCAAAAGTGCAAGTTGTATAAACACAATAAAACCAAAGGAAGGACTACCCTCCTTGTCTACATTCTTTCCAATACTTGGTGGTTCCCCAGTGTCTGTACCACTAATTACTACATCTTCCTGCTTCCAAGATTCTTACCACCAGTTATTGGAAGGTTGCACATCAGGGTCGGGGGTGAGGGAGTTGAGGGGCTACAGTCTCCCTATTATATACATTGAAACTTGGAGGCTAAGATTGTCTAGCCACTGCTTTTACTCTTGTTTCTCATTTGGAATTGTTTCGTATGAACCCTAATGGGCATTTCAGTGCCACCTCTACATAGAGCCTACTAAGTCTCTGGTATGTGCCTCCATTTCCAGGCAAGTACGTATGCTTGTAGTTACACTAACATTAATACTTTACCATTTACAGCTGATGAGGCTTACAGAGAGGGAGATATTCGTCTGGTAGGAGGATCCTATAACTGGGAGGGTCGTGTGGAGATATACTGGACTGGGACATGGGGGACTATTAGTGACACTTCATGGAGTGATAGTGATGCTGAAGTTGTCTGCAGACAGTTGGGACATTCAACAAATGGTATATAGCTACATGATTATGTATGTTTATGCTTTGTTTCTCTTACTTCAGATGCCCGTGGCTACTATGAAGAGAGCACTGGAGAAATATACATTCAGGAAGTGAATTGCTTTGGTTTAGAGAGAAACATCACTAGCTGTAGCTACACCATTAACACAGTGGTGACAAGTCATTCAAATGATGTAGCAGTTACATGCCAACGAGGTTTGCACTTCTTTGATTATAAGCATATTAGATCTGCAACAGATGGTACAAGTGTATAATATGTAAAATAGAATTTACATATACATATACCTAGAATCTTCAATCTCACAATAAATATATGGATTCACATGCACTGTCCTGTTTTATAATTCTATATAGGTGATGATATTAAGGTGGGAAACATTCGTCTCATTCCTGGCAGCTACTTATGGCAGGGACTTGTGGAGATATTCTTAGATGGTGTCTGGGGTACTATTAATCGTGTTGGTGCATACACTTATGATGCTAGAGTTGTCTGTCGACAGCTTGGATATCACACATATAGTAAGACAAAAGTAAAAACAGGAAAATGACAAACCAGGGAGCACACAACCAAAATAGCATGTGTAACCCCATATTAAATAGATGTAAGAAGGGGTTATGGAGTTCTGTATTGGTATTACTATAGTGAATTCATGTACATAAGTGGAATGGAGCAGGCTTTGCTTTTGTGCATTGCATGATCTGATGTATAAAACATATGTGTGAAGTCAGCCAGATATACGCAGTTATTATCTCAGCTGATTGACTAGGTGGGTTTGCTTTGCTTGACCAATAATACTTACTGCTATACTCATCATTTCCATAGGCGTTGATTTTGATCATGGTTTTAGACAGTTAGGTGAAGTGATTCACATTACCAATTTGGATTGTTCTGGATCAGAGTACAGAATAACTGAGTGTGGATATAGTGATGATACTATGGACCTTTCTCATCATGATGATTGGAATGTATACTGCCATGTAGGTTAGTATAGATACTAATTTCTTTCTTACAAATTGGAACTTGTGCTTTGCAAACAGAGCAGTTAGACTAGCCTCGTCCCCAGGCTCTCCCCTGCGAGCGTACAACGAACGACCTTTGAACCCGTAGTAAAATAAGACAGGGGAGAGCCTGGTACGCGAAATCACGTGCACCGCCCTAGGGTAGAAAGGGGGTAGAAAGACTTGGCAATTAACAGCGTGGGCGGTATTTCCTGTGCACAGCAAAGTGAACGTACAGGTAACAGTACAAGGCAGTAGGGCTTACTGCGTACCAACTGGAATGAAAGTAAGGCGCCTCTCATCATGCTGCAAGCTCCTCACCTGTAGACTCCACGGCTTTAGAGCACGTAGTGGACTAGCGTTACATGTACGCGTGCACGCTTGATGTCGAACTATAGCCTAGCCAATGCATGAAGAGAGCGATATACATCCCAATAAGACGGCAAATCGGCCATACACGTACAGGTAAACAGTACAGGGAAGCTCTGGCAGCCAGGTAGCTATGTAAGGAAATTGCGTAATTTGGGATCACGCGATTTCGCGTACCAGGCTCTCCCCCTTCTTAAGTTTTGTTCAGGTGCAAAGGTCATATGTGCGCGCGAGGGGAGAGCCTGGGGACGAGGCTACAGTTAGACTATATGGACTGCTACACAGTACCACCACATGAACATTGTATCAAGATGACTATAGGGTAGATGTGGAGTGGTTTTCCCTATGTTCCACGTCTAACCTGTTTAGATTTGTGTGCTGTAAATTCATTGGACGATGAGATTCAAACTGACGCGTGTTGTTTTGTAGATTGTAGAAACAGACTGTTTATCTTGTGGAGTCATGTGTAAGTCACACGTGAAGCAGTGCATGATCTCTGTAATTCGTGTAAGCCAGAGGCCAACTATAGAGTCCTAGGGACTAGGAAAATAAGGATTTTAGCACTCTGCAATCTGATTGCAAAGAAAATCTAATAAACGGGAGACCACGAGGGCATGATTACAATGTGATAAAGATTGGTAGGAATATAATATGTTCTTATAATGCACAGATGGACCTGAAACTGGAGATATTCGTGAGTATCATGGATATCTCGAAGTGTTCCTATCAGGGAGCTGGGAACCAGTCACTGATGGCTCAAGGAGCTGGACAATTTATAATTCAGAAGTTGTGTGCAGACAGCTTGGGTATAATGGTTAGTGACGTACTATTCCTTTGCATACATGTTTTGTTGTTTCAAAAAGTCTATGTAATACATGTAGCACAGAGTGCATACCTTGCATTGCTTTACTTCACAAAGATACATGTAATGAATTCATTCTTCACTGTATAGGAATATTAACCTATAGGTGTGTGAAATATTATGCCTGTTCCTTATTCATCTCAGGAACTTCCACATACAATCCAAACTATTACACTGGGAGATTGAGTACTATGAAAGGATTGATAGCTGATGTAGATTGCATTGGCACTGAATCTAAACTGATTGATTGTTCTCATAGTATCAACCTGCAGAATTACTACACTTCACCTAGAGTGGAGTGTCCACAATGTGAGCATGAATTGCATGATTGTATGATT
This sequence comes from Theonella swinhoei, assembly GCA_963970385.1. Taxonomy (NCBI): domain Eukaryota; kingdom Metazoa; phylum Porifera; class Demospongiae; order Tetractinellida; family Theonellidae; genus Theonella; species Theonella swinhoei. Next base: position 7,150,914 of record OZ019949.1, on the reverse strand, counting down.
TAAGAATACTTATCAGTTTTTAGTACACAATTGTAGTTACATGAGCACTGTACACATCACACTCTTACTGGCTCTGGCTCTCGTTAAACTCATGCACTTAATTATTCCATTCTGCGTAGTACACACCTCCATGTAAAACTGCAATACAGTACGCATTAGCTTTGATTTGCCAATGCCAAACACGGTAGCTTGTGTAGAGTATATGTGTGTACATGTCCTACTTTACAGAAAGTAAATATTATACCTGTAGATGACTGTAGTGATGGAGATATCAGACTAGTTAATGGTGAATCTGAGATGGAGGGAAGAGTAGAGATATGTCGTGATTACAGGTGGGGGACAGTATGTGGCAAACAGTGGACAGAAAACCACTCCGCAGTAATCTGTAGGTATCTTGGATTCAGTGACATTATTGGAAGTAGGTTGAAAGCATTCCCCATAGTATATGCATGTAACAAGGTTGCTTGCCTACTTCACTTCAGATTCAACCTACTTTACATCTGAGAGATTTGGTGAAGGGTCTGGTCCTGTTTTCATTGATTATATTGATTGCAATGGATCAGAATCAATGTTATGGGGATCTGATCCAAGATCGCTAAGAAAATGTTCCTCTTTCTCTCACTACTATGGATGCTCTCATAGTGATGATGTGGGCATCCGCTGTCAGCCAGGTATATATATTTGATAGGGGTGTGTAATAACAGAGCAGTCAAATCATCAACATCTCATTTTATTTCCTATCTCTATGTGAGTAGCTTCCTGCTCTGATGGACAAATCAGACTCATTGAAAGTTGTTATTCTGATTCTGAGGATGGTCTTGAGGGTCGTGTTGCGATTTGTTCCAATCAGAGATGGGAAACTATATCAGATGACTATTGGGGAATCAATGAAGCTTTGGTTGCTTGCAATGCACTTGGCTATGATGATGGTATGCACCATGTAATGCAGACGTAGCTATGTATATACAATATATATCTTATTACGTGGGATATCGGGCAATATGGCAAGTTATTGCACGAGTGCATGTGAGGTATTGCCTGAGCCGAAAGCGAGGGTAATCTTGCATGCACGAGTGCAATAACTCGCAATATTGCTCGATAAACCACGTAATAAGCTGTTTATTACCTAGCTTGTCTTCCAACCTAGGGTTAAAATCCGCCATTTCACCGTTCACTCGTTGCTAACAATATGCTTGAACGCACAATGCGCAATGCGCTCTGAAATTTGCATTGGAGGTATGTCCAGGACTGCTTAGGACTGTATCATATGCATATATACATATGTATACATCAGCTTCCGCATAGTCTTTAGCATTGACTGGGCAATATAACTGGGCAATATGAATATTGCCCAGCACAGAATAGGAAATTTACATTGCTGAGCAATATGGCTAGGTAATAAATATAACTGAGCAGTATTGATATGACTGGACTAATTTCTAGTACTGTACGTATTTTTTGATACTGTAAGATAATAGTATGCTTTTGTGAATACCATCGTGGAGTTTAATCAAGAATAGTACATTTTATTTACAATTCACACACTTTGTTTCCTTCTGTTATGAACTAGGTGATTATAGATGCTGTCTGTGTGGACGTAGTGGAAGTCCAATGCATCAGAAGCACTTTCAGTGTAGGGGAACTGAGCTGGATCTTTCGCAGTGTGCTAGCTATGGTGTAACATCACAACAACAGGATCAGGGAGTAGGGATTTCATGTTTTGGTATGCTATATTTTATGTGGAATGGATATGTAAATTACTAGATCAAGCTTGAATTCAAATACGGATCTTCTGATTACCACTGTTTGAAAAGCTGTTAACTGTAATCACAGGTGACTGTACTGATGGAGAGGTGAGACTGGTAGGAGGAGAGTCAGAGTTTGAGGGAAGAGTGGAGGTGTGCTTCAATAGGAGGTGGGGAACTGTCAGTAGTGATGGATGGACACAAACCAACACTGAAGTGGTCTGCAATGACCTTGGATATGATTATAGTAAGTAAGTGTATACTTTTCATATGCATATATACATATTCTTAAGTTCTTTGTGAACATGAGGTGCCCATGTAATGTCCTATTTATCCACAAGTCCAGTGGCAGATACGGAGGGGGGTGGGGGAGGGGAACACAGCCCCCCCCCCCCCCCCCGGGCTATTTTATACTCAGCTCTAACTCTACCCTGTAAGCCTATACACAAATCACATGAGACATAATACTACACGGTACCTTCAGAGAGAGTGTGCATCAGGCACGACTACAATACACGTGCACGTGCATGTGCACTTAAGCTTTGCGCATGCCTACTATAGCTTGTCCCCCCCCCCACCCACAATATCCTGGATCTGCCCCTGAAGTCAGCTATGAATAGTAATATGGCTGGGATTCTAGTCTGATATTGTGTTCAATATATCATTACAACAGATGGTGCAGTGGTGAACCTATTCATACCTCGAGCCCTCTCAAAACCAGTCTACCTACACAATGTTGTCTGCTCTAGTACAGACCTGAACCTGATGGGATGTAGCTTCAGCAAGTATCCAGGACACATAAATGATGTTCAACAAACAATAATCAGCTGTCAACAGTGTAAGGATTATAGTAAATGTGCAGAATGATTGAGTGAGCAGGAGGGAATCCATCTAGCTGTACAGTTGGAAAATGAGCATATAAAAATTATATCTGTGTTTGTCATCAAATATATATCGAATATCCTTAATTGCTCAATATTTGTTTATCATGCACATATGCAATATGTAACTGTACAATTAGGAGGGTTCACTCCTGCTTGCCCACAATGTTTTACATTCATAATTAAATCTAACAGTCTATATATACACAAACACTCACACACACACACCAATTCATACCATAGCCTCGTGTAAGAATGGAGATCTAAAACTTGTGGGTGGCATATCAGAGGATGAAGGTAGACTTGAGGTGTGTTTTGATCAAAGATGGGGCACTATCAATGGAGATGGATGGACACATGCTGACACTCAGGTCGCTTGCAGACAACTTGGACACTCCACTTCAGGTAGATATGCAAGCTAGTATATACACAAGTAAGATTATGCAGCGCCACACAGTTTAGTCACAATAATGAATTGCAAGTATATACATACATTATGCAAAATGGATATTGTATATGCCAATACACCTATGCCTTTTTCATAATTAAATGTGTTTGTGACTGAACTAGCAGACTGTGGTTCATTCATGTGTCTCTCTCTTTCCCAGATGTCACATATACTAGAATTTGGAGATCTCGTGATTGGTCATCTGCATCTCTCCCTGTTCACCTCACTGCAGTCGGATGCTATGGTTCTGAAGAGAAGCTCATCGACTGTGCCCATCATAATTATACCGGTTCACTCTCTAGGGACATTAGCATCAGTTGTAGCAGCAGTGATAGTGGGGAGAGTGAAGCCAGCAGTGTGTCTGCAGCAGCTCTATCTATAGCTGTCATCTTTGCTTTTGTTGTCATTGTTTTGGCTACAGTGCTTATCATTGTCTTACTCAGACAAAAGAAGAAAGCTGTGCCTGCAAGGTGAATATCCTTCAATAGCATTTTTAGAAATTCCTGTCACTTTCTTGCACTTTTATGTAATGCTGGTAGACATTGGCAGCTTCATACAGGATCTTAGACTAGCCCTGTATCGAACATATGACTTCTGATTACTAGTCAGGCACTCTTACCACTGAGCCACTGGATCTGGTATCAGGAGAATGCCAAAAATAACCTAGCTCTCACATTCCAGACCTATAATGGTACTAAGTCAGTAATACTATATATCATGTTAGTAAATCAATGCTCACTATCTTTACACCAGCAATCAGCTTGGTACAGGACTGATGAACCAAGATGCAGATAAAGTCAGATATACAACTGGAGGTAGCATTGACAATATGTCTATTGATGCAAACGCAAATGATCCTCTGCTATGTGATGATCCGATGGATGACCACAGAGATGATGGAATTGATGTTCGTTCAGATGATTATGTCACCAAATCTGCCTAAACCACTCCAACAACAACAGTGGAGAACTGAAAATATCATGACACATTACATATAGAAAACAGTTTGTATACACAAAGTAGATCTACACTCATTGAGGGGCACTAAAAGTGTATGCACATGCTAGCTACCATGGGTTGTTTTGTCCAAAGCTGATTGTTCTGTAAAATTATCCACTGGAAGAAAATCCAAATTTCCTGATTTAAGGAAATGTGCAGGTTGTGTGAGGAAATGTCAAGGAAAGTATACACTATAGATCCGACTGTCCTAATACCTAGGAAATTTTACAGGAAACGTAGCCCTATACTTTTTTTTTGTTCGCAAGGAAAATTCAGTTTTGGTGTTGTGATATTTCCATAATTGGTATAGACCTACACGGACAGTGTACGGAGTACATATCTAAATTACGGAGTGCTGTGACTAGCGTGCAACTTGCGTAAGCTAGTTTCGGGAAGCTGTTGAGTTTCTTCAGCCAGCTCCAGTTGCTTCCATATGTGAGTATTGCCTAATATACACTACAGCTATATATGGAGTACCGTGGCTGTGATGGATGTCTCGTTTGAATTTTATTTGTCTGCAATCTAACTTTCTGCAGTATAAGGTATTGTTTGACAACATGCCGTGTACTGATGGACTGATTGGATTGATTCATATCTTCCTGATAGTTACCACACCTATATGTAAGTCATTTCACGTGCTGTGCTCCCTACAAAATCACAGTAATTTATTATGCATGCATGCACAGATGCTCAGCATGGATATGGTGATATTCGTCTGGTAGGAGGTTCCTACCAGTGGGAAGGTCGAGTGGAAATCTTCATCTCTGGAACATGGGGCACTATTACTGACTCTGAGTGGACCAACAATGATGCACGAGTTGTGTGCCGCAAGCTGGGACATTTCAAGCCAGGTGCTGGAACACAGCGCATTTATGTTTTGTCTAGATACCCCTTAGAAATATATATAATTGTGGGCCTGAACAAATGAACGTATAAGGTTGTGCATAGGCCCAGCAGGCGGTCCAGCAGGTCCGGCAGTCGCCGGACTCATATTTGCGTAGTAATTGACCACACCCCCACACTTAATGTGTCGTTGGGTAAGCTTACCACGCATGCGCCAAGCCAAGGCTGATAATGAGCTTCTGGTGCATAGCTCTATGTGTATGTAATCATTATGTGTTAAATATGAATGCTAGCATGAAGTTCGCCTGACCAACACCTAAATCACTGCTACTCCACTGTTGTGTATGGCTGTTACTATAGACTCTAGTTGACATTGTGGTTTGGTGTGAATTATAATACATGCATACTCAATATTAAGGCATCACCTTTTATTGACTACATATACCTTTTTTAGTGCAATAAATATATAGTTTTTCCCACTGGGGTATATATGTATATATTCACTGTAAATGTGTAAACCTGGCTATGGTTATCAAGGTTGCATCATCTCAGAGGTTTCCACATTTCCCTCTTGGTATGTGTACTACTGCTACTGACAGGTAGGCTAAAAGGATGTAGTAATTCATAGCACAGATTATGGGGAACTATTTCAAGAATGTAAACGTGTTGTGTTTAATAGATGAAAGAGAATTGGCCTTACAAAAGTGCATGAACAGCTTATTATGAATTCCTTAATCCATTAATATCAGATGTCACCTTCCTTTTATATGCAGTAATCTTGCATTCATGCCATTTATCATCACCTATATATAAACTTCTTCATTGTTTTGTCCCCTTAAATCTTCTACTACTCTTTTCTAATCACTCTTGCACACAAATTTGTCCCTTAAATCTTCTACTACTCTTTTCTAATCACTCTTGCACACAAATTTGTAGTACATGTTCACTACCAGTTAAACTAGCATTCATTTAGAGTCATAAAATAGTTAGTGGTTAATATCTGTATGTTAGAAGATTAATGCTCGGGTGAGTAGGAGCAAATCCAAACAGTCATAGAGTTATACACATATTCACATAGCACACATGCACATGACGTAATAATCAAGAAATGACAGTAATATTTTACAAATATATCACATGTTTTGGGAAGGCTTAGTGTAAGTATGCAGTAAGTAGCATATCAGCTTCAAGTATGCATGCTATAATACTGGTGCTATGCGGAACACTCCAACGCATAGATAGTTGAGCCCCGGCCATGACTCATGTCTGTGGTATTGGTGGATACTATAGGGGCACATAGCTGTGGTGTTTACACACATGTCACTAATTGCATGTGTACATGGTGTGGTTACAAATCATGGCATGGGGCATTTGTAGGTTAAGAGCTTCAAGAATGTGAACAACAACCTGTGTATACACATAGAGCTCATGTAGTCTGTGTTGCATTACCATATGTTATAATCACAGTTTCCTTTTGGATTAGGCTATAATGCCTTTGTTTAAGCCTAGTACTTGTAATTGATTTTAGTCCTACTGTAATATTAATGTGCATGCAATAAATGCTTGTGACCACAATAGCATATAAGTGTACCCTCATCTTCATGTCCATCTATGATATTGTGGATACCCTATTTATTCCGGCGCAAGACAAGAAAAGATAATATGAAGCTCAGACATATATGAAGGGTCCAACAGCTGCTAATATGCATAATGTACATCACTTTTTGTTGTTGCATGATGGCAGAAATAGCTAATTATTTAGCTAAAACATTCATTGTAGGACGAATATACACTGAGGTAGGAGCTAGCTCACAGAAAAAATTGATTGTTATTTTAAACATTTTTATGGTTACCTCAGTTGCATGTTTTACAGATATTGTTTTTTATAGTTCCACTAGACATGAATGTCTGTGTAGGATTTCCACTATAAGGAATTATTGCAATGTGTATTCCTCATCATTTCTAATTGTTTATGGAATGTAGCCATCACAACTGTAACTAACAGGACACAGATGTTTAGTGATTCTACTCACCCATGTAATTTTTTCATCATACTTGGGTATGCCTATAATGCAACTGAGGTAACCACACTTGATGGTCAAAATAACCACCTATTTTTGCAGTGAGGAGTATGTATATTGCTACACATATTGCTGGACACTATGTGGGTGGTTTGTTGACATTTCACAATGTCAGGGCACTTATGTAATGAAGTTATGTCTACATTCTTTCGGCCACAGGTGCTACAGCTCATACTGCCTATTTTGGTGGAGGTAGTGGTCCAATACATTTAGACTTTGTGCATTGTTCTGGTTCAGAGTACAACGTGACTGAGTGTGAAATAAGACATGACAGAATAAGGATCGATCACTCCTTTGATGTGGGAGTAAAGTGCCAGCCAGGTAGGTTTCATACAGTAACATACAGTATTTTGTGTGGGTGAATCAATGACCACCCACACTTTTAAAAAGGGTTTTTACTCTTGTAGCTATAATATACAGGCCCCTAGCGAGGAGGGGTTCAATGGAGTTCAGATGAACCCCCCTTTTTCGCAAGACAATCTGCGAAACGCGAGCTTATAATAATAATAATGTCTTGCTTTGCCACACTGTCACGTATAGATCTATACCTGTATTATATAATACCTTCTGTCAATGTCGATCTTGCTATCACAATCGATCGCATAGCGCCAGCCTAGAGAGATACCGTTTAGTGTGGCGATCGTGAAAGAGAGAGGGTGTGGCTATGCTAGGCAGCACAGAGCGGGAGCATGCCTCCAGACCCCGCTAGAGAGGTGTGCTTTGCACACCATTTACAATAGGGACATGTGTAACCCCCCTTTTCTTACAGGCTGGCTACGGGCCTGTATAGCATTGGAAGTCATATAGTGCAGGAAGTTATAAGCAGACAAAGGGCAACACCATTCACCTGCTTTCCTGGAATCCATTGCAAGGCTAGCAGAGAAAAGGCACTGTTTGCTAGTCAAACATTATCAAACTCTGTGGTTCTGATTGGCAGGTACCACATCTTGTCACTTCTAAAAGCTTCTAGAAGCTTTGTGGCATGTAGCTTCGTCACATAAAAATACAGTTAAAGCACTACCTGTACATATATGTCATGGAAGATATAGGATTTGGGTACAGTTTTAAAGTCTAATTAACCCTCGGCGCACATGCGCAACGAGGGTTACGGTACTTGGTTGTGTGTTTGTGTCTGTCTGTCTGTCTGTCTGTCTGTCTGTCTGTTAAGTCACATTTCACTTCTGTAGCTTCTGTTCGTCCTGAAAACTCTCACGGTCAGGTATTCCTGTTCGATGTACAGTGAAGCACCAGCGGTTACTGCATGAGGCAGTACAAGCATGAGTACTGCTCCGGTCAAAGCTATAGCGCTTCCAGCAGTGTACAGAGCCAATCGTACGTGCCTTTCCAGCATTCATGCACGCACATTATTTCAAGGATTCCTGCACACGCGGACGCCGAGGGTTCTGCACTTTATAGTGCATTCATTATAATTGTGCTGTATTATAGTTTCTTAGCCAAGTCCTCGTCCAATATTTCTTGTAATATACTTGCGCCACTGCTTTAACCAATAGTAATGCATGTTTGGCCCAAGTTTAGGCAGTAACCCTGGAGTTAGTAAATTACCTACATTGCAGACAACATTTTCTGGTTATATGAACAACAGTGTCATATTAGTTTGATCTCTTCTTTTTTTTCAGCTGATAAGGCATATAGAGAGGGAGATATTCGTCTGGTAGGAGGATCCTATAACTGGGAGGGTCGTGTGGAGATATACTGGACTGGGACATGGGGGACTATTAGTGACACTTCATGGAGTGATAGTGATGCTGAAGTTGTCTGCAGACAGTTGGGACACTCCACAAGTGGTATGTAGCTACGTGACATTGTGAGACATGTTCATTGACTTGTGATACCTTCAGGTGCTAATGGTGGTTACTATAGAGAGGGCAGTGGAGCAATACACATTCGGGAACTGAACTGCTCTGGCTCAGAGAGAAGCATTACTAGCTGTACCTACATCAGTAACACTGTCGTGACTAGTCATGCACAGGATGTGGGAGTTGAATGTCAGCAAGGTCAGTTTTTTTACACTTAATAAGAAGACTGGGATAATTTAAGACACCAGAGACATCAAGCTGCAAACTGAAATACACATCATTTACTTTGCAGCTTGATGCCTCTTAATAATGAAGCTTCATTGATGTTTGCACCAAGTGTAAAATAGAAATCAGGCAGATCTAGATCAGTACTTTATAATTACACGAAAATCAGAGTGCTTCCTCAATCAATTGCCCAGTATGTATTTGTGAGTATGTAACTATTATTGTTAATAGGTGATGATATTAAGGAAGGAGACATCCGCCTGGTTGCTGGCAGCTACTTATGGCAGGGACTTGTGGAGATATTCTTAAATAGTATCTGGGGTAGAATTAATTATGATGGTGCAGGATATTCTGATGCTAAAGTTGTCTGTCGACAGCTTGGATACAATACGTATGGTAAGATATTGACTAGGAGATAGATTGACCTTGTTACTAAGAACATCCCAGCCTCATGAGAGCCTTCTAAAGCTAGTAATAAGATAAACACTAGCTGGAATGTGACTCAATGTAAGGCAGTAGATAGTTCCTTCCTCTTAAGTCTCCCACTTATATTAGGCCCACAAATCTTGTGTATAGTTCCTGTTACATTTCAATAGTGTGTATGCTTTTTCAAAGGTTTATGCATGCACACATATATACTCACCAAGGGTTTAGTGTTTTTCATTATGTTTTTTTCATCCCTACATACTTTAATATTTTATGGTACTGTGTTGCATGACATTGCATCATCATCCACAGATGTTGTCTCTAATAACCATTATAATGAAATGGGTGAACTAAATCCCCACTTTCACTTTACACGTCCTGAATGTTCTGGAGGAGAATACAGAATAACTGATTGTCAGTATAATAATAACACTGCGGACCTCTCCAACTATGAGGATTGGGTGGTCTACTGCATTGTAGGTAAGTAACTTATCTTTATCTAGCTCTATATGGTAACACTGTCCAATATAATTTCTACATCTATAATTTTTGTTTTGCTACTAGAAATTACACAAGTCACTGCTCATATTTCTGCTGTTTTGAATATTTGGATTTTGTTTATGAAATCCTAAATCCTTCTCTGTAACAATCACTTATCATGTTACTATGTACTAATCTGTACTTACATGTCCCCCCCCCCTCCCCAAATAGCACTTCCATAATTCCCAAGACAAATGTCTGTTGCTTGTTTTTCATCAGAGATTCTCAATGTAGAGGTAGCATCAACATTCGTATTATAAGTCTTAAACGCTCAGAACTCAAGTGTAAAAACATTTCCATTAAAATGTTGAAGGAAGTAGAGATTTACTGTCCATAATCAAAGATTCAAGTTGGGATGATGGCAGATGATGATTGGCAAAACCTACCTTCCTATAATCATCCCTGCATCCTACACTTGGCACACATGCGCAGGAGGGTTACAGTAGTTGTCTGGTCTGTCTCTGTGTCCGTTAAGTCACATCTCACCTCTGGAGCATCTGTTTGTCCTGAAAATACCGTCACATACTCAGTGGTCAACGGAGGTAAACTATTTGTGGGGTTTTCTCTGCAGCCGCTCTGTTGCAGAGATCCAGCACTCCCTCTGTTGAAGGCCATGTACAGTCGGCCATTTTAGTGCAGAAAGCCGCACATGTACATTATAGTACGTATTTATCACATGTAGCACTGAGGGTTCTGCACTTTAGGTAGCATTTAGTACCCTGTTAGGCTTTTGAACAACAATCGGTACATACCTTTCTCAAATGCATATCACTTCCCATCGCTCTCAAATGTACATAGCCCTTTGCACATGTTCACTGACGTAACAAAATGGCCGACTTTAGGTACTGTATAAACAGAAATAGCCGTAACTTTGGAATGAAGCATTTTTATAAAAAAAACTTTTTAAAAATCTTTCCCATAGGGCACTGGTTCTTATAATTTCCTTTTGGGGGCGTTTTATTGTGCAGAATGGCAAAAATCAGAACAGACAGACAGACTCACACACACAAACCAAGTACTGTAACCAAGTACTCCTGTGCATGCACCGAGGGTTAATTATAGTCATATGCACTTCATCATAGAGTTGGTAGACTCTATGGGTAGGGATGGCACCGACACGCCCATTAGCCTTAACAAATGAAACGGCTCAGATCTCTTGAACAGGACAGTTATAAACCTTTTCAGACACATAACATGGCCTACGAGTGTTCTTATACACAACAAAACTCTCAAAGTAGGTAAAATACACTGCTACAATGACATACAGAAAATTGCTAAACCGTCGATTTCTCCATCTTCTTCTTCTTCTTCTTTTTCTTCTTCTTTATCAAACGGCCTACCACAAAATTTTCAAACGCGCTCACCTTAGTTTTGGCATAAAACGGCTTCTTTCTCTCCCGTGCATGATCCTTGGCCATCAGAATCTTCCTAGGATCCTTCTCAAACGAGAACAGCAAGATCTACTAGCACTTCCGTGTAGTTGAACGCCATTTCCTCGTTATTACTCACGTGTGTTTCATATGACCACGACCAGCAAAAGGGGTGGGGCTTGCACTCACGCAAAGAGTATTGCATTTGCAAGCAAGTATACAACGAAAAATCAGTGAAACAAGTGTATAAAAGCATTTCCATTAAAATGTTGAAGGATGTAGGGATGACAGGGCCAAAAAGTAGAGAAACAAGAGCAGTATGTATGCAGCAACACAGGGATTAAGGGCATGCAACAATCATAACCCCTCCCTACATCCTCTAATTTCGGGTTACGGATGTTATTATTGTTGCATGCCCTCATCCCCTGTTGCATATATACTACTTAGTTTTGCGTTACGCATGTTATTATTGTTGCATGCTCTCAATTCCTGTGTTGCTGCATATATTTTTGGCCCTGTCATCCCTACATCCTTCAACATTTTAATGGAAATGCTTTTATACAATTTTAAATTAACAGATGGTCCTGAAACTGGAGACGTTCGTCATGGATTTGTGAAGGTGTTCCAATCAGGGACCTGGGTGCCTGTTACTGATAGTTCAGGAAGCTGGACACTACAAAACTCAAATGTTGTGTGCAAACAGCTTGGGTATAATGGTTAGTGCATTCAAGTGTATTCTCACATTATCTTGTCACAGAGTTCATGCTCATGCAGATGCAATCAAAACAGTACAAAGTGCATGCCTTACATTGCTTTTTATAACACATGCTCTTTAATATGTGAAGTACTTCTGATGCCTGTTCTCTATCTCTTTCAGGAGCAAGTAGATATTATTACACTGGGAGTTTGAATACTGTGAGAGAGATGATAGACAATGTGAATTGCACTGGCACTGAATCTAAACTGATTGATTGTTCTCATGACACTACCTTTCAGAATTCCTACATTTTACCAAGAGTAGATTGTATATCCTGTGAGTAAATCACTTTTCAGTATGTATAGAAGTCACGTGTCTTTCATGCTATAACTTATAATGTAGCCTGCTGGTACAGGGGTGTCGGAGCTGGTACCGCAGGTCCCGCGACTGCGGGACCAATGTTGATGATGCTCATTATATATTCATAACATTATTCGCTCGTCGTCGACGTGCATGTGCACTTGTGGTATTAGTTTTATGAATATCATTCCATAGGTGTCGGAAGCAAATTTAGAGTGTGTTTTGCACACGCAAAAATTTTCCAGCCGTGCCCCTTGACACACCATTTAACGTGCGTATACCAGAACGCTGCTGATTATATACTCTACTGTTTTACGTTTTAGACAATTCTCTTGGTGCGTGTAATCATACATTTGCGCTAGCGCAAGACTGTCGACCATACTCGAACCGGTACCCAATTGCTCAACAACGTCGACTAGCGCTAAATACCTGACCATGCCTACTCTAAGGGCTGGGGGACCATGGTCCGCCTGAACCCCCGGGGCGAGGCCTATGCATTCTGTGAAGACTTAAGCATGCCAAGCTGAGCTTGCGCATGCACAGAAAAGTATGAATAATTAATGACCCTAGCTTTCGCGGGACCAGTGCTTTAGAGCCTCCGGCACCCCTGTGGTACATATGTGATGATTGTTGATGAAGATTCTCACTGAACATACTAGATACATACATACATGTATATGCATAGTACTTGTTACCTTAAGGTGACTATTTTTTGCAGGTACTAAAGTTTGATATTTCTGCAGATTTGCACCAGAATGCAAAATTTAATACTTGTGGATTGACGCCGCACACGCACGCGAGTATAAACACATGCGTGCATTATTACGCATGATCGAACGTACAGGGACTATGGCAGTGACATGGCCCATGGAAGTGTAGGTAGATACCATAAAACGCCCTTCGTGTAACTTCTGATGTGTTCACAGAGCACAAATGGGAAGGGTCTGGTCGATGTAAGCCAACGTTAATTACCTCTCTGCGCATGCGCGCTGCCGAGGGTAGCAAAATCTGATACCAGTAAACTACACAGAATCCTAAATCCGCAAAAAATGTACCTGTAAATAATTGTCACCTTAAGGTACATGCCTACAGATAAATGTGAGGATGGAGATATCAGACTAGTTAATGGTAAATCTGATATGGAGGGAAGATTAGAGCTCTGTCATAATCGAAGGTGGGGGACAGTGTGTGACTCTCAGTGGACAAACAAGCACACAGCAGTAGTCTGTAGGTATCTTGGATTCAGTGACATTATTGGAGGTAGGTTTTAGGTAAATACGTACCCTATAATCTACATACTGTATTTAAACACCTAGTTTACTGTACACTCAATTTCAGATTCAACCTATTTTACATCTGAGAGATTTGGTGAAGGGTCTGGTCCTGTTTTCATTGATTATGTTGCTTGTACTGGATCAGAATCAAGATTTTGGAGATCGCCACCAAGATCACAGATTGATTGCTTCTCTTTCACTCATTACTATGGATGCTCTCATAGTGGTGATGTGGGAGTCCGCTGTCAGCCAGGTATATATTACATTTATATTGGTGGGGCTGCGTAATAGTGCAGCAGTCAATCATCACCTCATCATTTCTTATCTCTAAATGCTTAGCTTCCTGTTCTAATGGACAAATCAGACTCATTGAAGGTTTCTCAGAAATTGAAGGTCGTGTTGAGATCTGCTCCAATCAGAGATGGGAAACTATAGCAACAAGTTTTTGGGGTAATGATGAGGCAAGAGTTGCCTGCAATGCACTTGGCTATGGTTTTGGTAAGAAATGTAGAGCATAATATAACTCACCTGTAACAATATTCCTTGTGTTACCTCAATGCACTCATGTGCAATGTTGAAATCAATTTATTTCTTCAGAGGAGATTGCTGATAAAACTGTCGACTACTACTACTACTACTACTACTACTTCTACCGTTACCATTACCGTCCCTACTATGATTATGATTACTCTTGCTGTCTTTGGTTTGGAAGAGGTGGAGGACCAAAGCACTCAAACTACTTCCAGTGTAGGGGAACAGAGCAGGACCTTTCACAGTGTCATAGCTTCACCCACACAACACTGCAGCCACACGATGATAATGTAGGGATAAAATGCCATGGTATGTACTATATACATATACATAAATATGTTATATAGCAATATCTACATTGTATTTATATTCCATAGTATATACTATAGGTTAATGCAGTACATTTTGACAAGTAGTGTGCCCACCTATAGTTAGACAATAGGCCAATTTGAAAGTGTCAGTGTGCAATAAAATTCGAACTCGCTTATGACATTATGGTATGCAGTCTAAGAGTTCAGGTCACATACACATGTATATAGCTACATAGAAATATCAGCCCATTGTCACAACTAAGTGAACTAGCTCACTCCGCTCACATATTAGATGAAACATGCCCAATTGGTGTATATGTCAGTTATAAATAGCATATGTTCATTTATGATAATCCCTTAGACCATAAATAATTGGAAAACTTCCTCACAACCTTTGCCTTCATAGATTTGTAATTTTTTAGGCATCAATCTTGGATTCAATCTCAGTCAGAATGCTCTGTGACCTATAGTTGCTCAATGTATGTTAGGATGAACTCTTGTCTCAGAGGAAGACTGTAACTGTAGGTAACTGTACTGATGGAGATGTAAGACTGGTAGGAGGAAGGTCAGAGTTTGAGGGAAGAGTGGAGGTGTGTCTCAATAGGAGGTGGGGCACTGTCAGTAGTGATGGATGGACACAAACCAACACTCATGTCGTCTGCAATGAGTTTGGATATGATTTCTCTGGTAAGTGTGGTACCCATTAGGCATATAATTATTTTGCATCATGAGGTATACTATACAAGACATGCCGACAGACATTTCAACTGTCCTTCTACAGCTCTGTAGCTATCTAGTAGCTGTCAGGGTATACCATAATGTGTCTTCATAAAATTAATGAGTGTGTTGATTTCTGTACCTTAATTATGATATAATTGTCATCATTTTGTATTATAGATAATGCAATGGTGAACATATCCATACCTCACGCTGTCTCAAAACCAGTCTACCTACATGATGTTGTCTGCTCAAGTTCAGACCTGAACTTGTTGGGATGTAGCTTCAGCAAGTATTCAGGACACATAAATGATATTGAACATGCAGTAGTCGCCTGTCAAAAGCGTAAGGATTACAGTAAACTGTTAAAATTTGACTGTATTCATCCATATACAAATAACTCATACACATGTATACACGTAGCCTCATGTCAAAATGGAGATCTAAAACTTGTGGGTGGCATATCAGAGAATGAAGGCAGACTGGAGGTGTGTTTTGATCAAAGATGGGGCACTATCAGTGGAGATGGATGGACACATGCTGACACTCGGGTTGCCTGCAGACAACTTGGATACTCCACTTCAGGTATAGTGAAGGTACTTGTGCCAATTTTGAGGAAAAATAATAAAAGATAGAACAAATTGATAGTTTTCTGATATTAAAGACCATGTGGTGGACTCAACAATTGTTTAATTTGACATCATTCCTACAATTATAATTAAGACTCTTCATGTTAACTACTAGAATTCACACTCACAGTCATTCATGTCCTCTTTTCCAGATGTTTCCTACTCCAAAAGTCAGAGAACTCAGTCGTCTACATCTCTTCCTGTCCACTTCACCGCAGTGGGCTGTTATGGCTCTGAAGAAAAGCTCAATGACTGTGGCCACCACAAATATACCAATTCAGATCCTTCTATGGACATTAGCGTCAGTTGTATCAGTAGTGAAGACAGCAGCAGCAGCAGCAGTAGCAGCAGTAATAGTGACAGTGTATCCTCGGCAGCTCTAACAATAGCAGTTGTGTGCATTATTGCTGTTATCATTTTGATTGCAGTGCAGATCTTTGTTCTCTTATTCAAACGAAGAAAGATAACCATGCTAAGGTGAATAAAAAATTTAGATTCTTGCTATATGATATTTCAAGTACCTTCCCAACAGTAATCAGCTTGGTGCAAGACTGGAGGCCTACACACCCACTGATGATGCTAAGATTGAAACTGCCTTACAAGATGATCACTATGAAGGTAAGCCTCGGGCAACAGTTGCCAATCCAAGCTACACCATGAGTGAACATCAGGGTGCCCAGATACTGAAACCAGCAAAGAAGAAGTCTTCATCAGTACCATACGAAAAGTTTGAATCTTCGCCCATTTATGAATCCACTGATTGAGCAGTCATTGAATACACGATTAGTTTTGGCACCCAAGAATTTTGAATTAACTTTGTAAAGTGTGTGCCTGTGTATACGTGTCTGCTATTTAGGCTGTAGCTATATAGAGACTGTTGCATGATTATCTTTTAGCAGGTTATAATATACGTGGATTTCAAAAGTTGTATAAAATACCGCGTAAAATTATTGCGCATGCGTTCGTACAAGAAACTTTCTACGACGAATATAACCACTTTCCCACATCAATACCTCCTGAACACCAACTCTGGAGTACCAAAGTGTAGCTCAGCTATAGACAACACTAGTAAATGTACTGTCTGGTACAGTTCCTGTGCGGTCTATATACAGAACTGCATGGTCAAAGTGCCTGTCCGCGTGCTATACAGCAGATCTACTACTACCATTTTTGTGTAGCGCAGTATGTGATATCATGCAGTCTATACTGATTGGACCGCTTCATGTCTTTCTGGTAGTCGTCATCATACCAATACGTAAGTAAGCTTTCAGATGCTCAGTATGGATATGGTGATATTCGTCAGTCTGTTAGGAAGTTCCTACCAGTGGGAAGGTCGAGTGGAAATCTTCATCTCTGGAACATGGGGTACTATTACTGACTCTGAGTGGACCAACAATGATGAACAAGTTGTCTGCCGCAAGCTGGGACATTTCAAGCCAGGTATATACTGCATCAACACACCTTATAGTTGCCATACCTGTATTGCGTATTCAGGATCAAGTGATAAGAACACCAAGTTTTCATGAACCATTTAACTCTAGACTACACAATCTTTTATGTGGCTATGCAATGTACATGTCCAGTAGCTACTTTACTAGTTACTTTGATGGCTTCTTTATTTGTCAAGTGTCTGAGTATTAAGCCACTTGCTAGAAGTATAATTGGGCACTATGTGTAATTATAAATGAACTGTAAGAATGTGTCAGTGTTGTATTACATGTACTTTGTGGAAATGACACTCAAAGCCCGTCCACCCTGACCATAAAAACTCTCTCCGTGCAGGTGCTACAGCTCATACTGGTGCCTATTTTGGTGAAGGTAGTGGTCCAGTACATTTAGACTTTGTGCAGTGTTCTGGTTCAGAGTACAACCTGACTGAGTGTGGTACATACATTATACGTACCATGAGTCATATAATTACGTAAAGACACAAGACCCGTTAATGGCGTCATTACCCATTAACTTACTCACTACCCATTAACTTAGTAATGTGCAGTCAGGAGGAAGAGTTGACAAAATTGTTGTAGTCTGTTCTGCTCTTTGTAATTTTTGTGACAGTGTTGTACCTGTTGACTAACATATATAGTGTCTTTGTTACATCACACAATTGTACATGTACAAATGCAAGAAATTGTATGGTCTATTCTAGTTCTCTTTTTCTTCTCTTTCCTTTGGCACACTGGGCAGAACCACTTGCCGCGGGGTATTTTTTTAATTCTTAAGCATTCAGTATGAAACCATTTAACCTGGCAATGCTCGTTGTCGCATAGAATCATTTCTCCTGACTCTTCACCGCAGCAGAAGCACCATTCATCTCTCTGCACTGTCTGATCAGATTCAGTCTCAAGGTGATCACTATATTGTGGTAGTCTAGAATACCACTTCCCTAGAATCTCTGGGAGAATGCCATAGATAAAAAACTTTGTGGCACGCGCGCTGAGTGGCATCGCGTTCCGGAATAGCAGCACAGCTAGCCGAATCTCGCACCATCTCCTCAACCTACGTAGAAAACCTGGAAGAGACCCCTAAGGCAAGGTACAAGGAGAAGCTAGCCATGGTAGGATGCATGCAGGACCCATATTTAACCATCAAATCCGGAGAAGAGTGCCTCGAGTGGGTCAACTGGCCTAATGTTGAGTTTCCGGATATTTTTAACTATTTTGTAACTAATGTTAGTAGTTATACAATGCAACAGCTCAAAGCATACAAGAGCCTTGAGGGTTACAAGTATTTTGTGGATGGCTGGGTGAATAAAGTTGTTGTGTGGTCCGTTAAGTCTCAATCTAAAGCTTGTGTAGTTTATGGGACAGTGAAACACTCGCAGAGATTATCTGCAAGTCCACTTGAAGCATGGGCAGCTGTGGAAAGGGATGGTTTAGTTATATGTGCTCACTGCAACTGCATGGCAGGCCTTGGTGAGAAGCATGCTCACATGTTGCTGCTCTTCTCTTTTTGTTAGAAGCTAATACCCAACAAAAGAAAAGCATTTCATGTACATCCCAGCCCTGTTATTGGTTGCCACCAACATTCAAGAATGTGCCTTTTGCACGAATATGTGATATAGATTTTACTAGTGCACCAACAAAATACAGGAAATTTTTATCAGATTTGGCTGCTTGTCCATCAAAGTCGACTTCTACATCTACCACTAGTATGGCACCATCTTCTAGTGAGCTTGACACCTTCTACAAAAACCTTTCCAAAGTAGGGAAAAAGCCTGTTATATTATCACTTGTCCCAGGGACAAGTGATAATATAACAGGCTTTTTCAGTATGTGTCCATCCATCTCCATTGATAGTGCCCCATCTTTGATCAAAACACACCTCCCGTCTACCTTCGTCCTCTGATCTGCCACCCACAAGTTTATTCTTACACGAGGCTATGGTATGAATTGGTGTGTGTGAGTGTTTGTGTATATATAGACTGTCAATTTTAACAAGTAAATAAAAAATTTAGGAAATTTGAAGTGTAATATAGGGATTGCATAAAAATGAACAGAGACAAAATTGGGAAACAGACATGCTATATACAGGGCAACTGCAAGAAGGACTTCGTCTATTGTAATCCTTTCAACTATGAGTTCCTTTTCTTGCCACACAACAAAATCACCACATTTCGTTCCACAAATTTTCATCTGGAGTTGAATCTGATAATAATATGCATGCTCTCGATTTAAACTTAAACTGCCATTAACATCCTGTAGGAAGAAACTAGGCTCAGATGTTGCCTCAAGAAATGATTTGTTTCTACAAGAAAAGGGGCATTTAACTTCGACCACTCTTTGTCCACAGCACTCACACTTGACAATACTGTCAGGAGAGCTACCCATATGTGGATAATCTGTACTTAGCACTAATCCACTAGAGGAAAGTTGGAAACCAGGATGTTTTGATTCTTCCTGACTTATATATGCTGCTAGTGCATCCTTTTCATGGGTACAGCCCCATTTAGTAGCTTTAGATCTAAACTGCATGCTTTCTGGATAGCAGACAAGCTTAATCAGTGATTGTGATGGCTGACTTACATTTGTCCTTGCTGCAGCCTTAAACTTGGATGCTATGATTCTCCCTGCTCTTTGGGAGAACCACATTTTAGACTTAGCTTGTTTCCTGGTCCCCTCTTCCACTGCTTTAACCTCATCATTAGGGCCAAAGTACAAAAGGTTTGTTCACATTTGGTTAGCAAATCAGGGTAGGACAAGCTCAGATATTCTACTTGATGGAGTTCCATCAAAGGAGTAGGGAAGTTTCCCTTTGATTGCAAGGGAACATAAGCATCGCAAAGCCCTGGGACAAGTGATAATATAACAGGCTTTTTCCCTACTTTGGAAAGGTTTTTGTAGAAGGTGTCAAGCTCACTAGAAGATGGTGCCATACTAGTGGTAGATGTAGAAGTCGACTTTGATGGACAAGCAGCCAAATCTGATAAAAATTTCCTGTATTTTGTTGGTGCACTAGTAAAATCTATATCACATATTCGTGCAAAAGGCACATTCTTGAATGTTGGTGGCAACCAATAACAGGGCTGGGATGTACATGAAATGCTTTTCTTTTGTTGGGTATTAGCTTCTAACAAAAAGAGAAGAGCAGCAACATGTGAGCATGCTTCTCACCAAGGCCTGCCATGCAGTTGCAGTGAGCACATATAACTAAACCATCCCTTTCCACAGCTGCCCATGCTTCAAGTGGACTTGCAGATAATCTCTGCGAGTGTTTCACTGTCCCATAAACTACACAAGCTTTAGATTGAGACTTAACGGACCACACAACAACTTTATTCACCCAGCCATCCACAAAATACTTGTAACCCTCAAGGCTCTTGTATGCTTTGAGCTGTTGCATTGTATAACTACTAACATTAGTTACAAAATAGTTAAAAATATCCGGAAACTCAACATTAGGCCAGTTGACCCACTCGAGGCACTCTTCTCCGGATTTGATGGTTAAATATGGGTCCTGCATGCATCCTACCATGGCTAGCTTCTCCTTGTACCTTGCCTTAGGGGTCTCTTCCAGGTTTTCTACGTAGGTTGAGGAGATGGTGCGAGATTCGGCTAGCTGTGCTGCTATTCCGGAACGCGATGCCACTCAGCGCGCGTACTACGCGGTAGCTTTTGCCACTCAAAATGGTGGTTGACGACCGTTGCTATCGCGTTACGCAATTAACCACACCCATCGCAAATCCTCTATAATTGGCCAGAAGTTTTACGGATATGGTGAGCATGTGCTAGTGAGAATTATTGCTTACAATAGTAAAAAAATGATAAGAGACAAGTAAATAAAATTTAGGAAATTTGAAGTGTAATATAGGGATTGCATAAAAATAAACAGAGACAAGATTGGGACACAGACATGCTATATACATCAATGTACTAAAAGGTATGTTGATGTATATAGCATGTCTGTTTCCCAATTTTGTCTCTGTTCATTTTTATGCAATCCCTATATTACACTTCAAATTTCTTATTTACTTGTTAAAATTGACAGTCTATATATACACAAACACTCACACACACCAATTCATACCATAGCCTCGTGTAAGAATAAACTTGTGGGTGGCAGATCAGAGGACGAAGGTAGACGGGAGGTGTGTTTTGATCAAAGATGGGGCACTATCAATGGAGATGGATGGACACATACTGACCAGAGGCAGAGACAGCATGTCAAAAGTGGGGGGGCTCGGCGTTCATAAAGTGGGGGGCTATTCACATTCTTCTGAATAGGCTATTTTAATATGTTCTTTGTGACAACCTCCAATTTTGGGGGGGGGCTCAGCCCCCCTTATCGAAAAGTGGGGGGGGCTCAAGCCCCCCCCTGCCCCCCCAGGTTCTCTGCCTCTGCTGACACTCAGGTCGCTTGCAGACAACCTGGACACTCCACTTCAGGTACATATGCAAGCTAGAATATACACAAGTATGATCACGACACAGTTTAGTCACAATTGCAAATATACACATACATGATATTGTATATGCCATCACACCTCTGCCTTTTTTATAATTAATTTTGTGAAATGCGTTTGTGACTGAACTAGCAGACAGTTTAATCATTGATGTGCTTGGTTTCTCTCTTTCCCAGATGTCACATATACTAGAACTTGGAGATCTTGTGATTGGTCATCTGCATCTCTCCCGGTCCACCTCACTGCAGTTGGCTGCTATGGTTCTGAAGAGAAGCTCATTGATTGTGCCCATCACAATTATATCAGTTCACTCTCTAGGGACATTAGCATCAGTTGTAGAAGCAGTGATAGTGGGGAGAGTAGCAGCAGTGATAGTGGGGAGAGTAGCAGCAGTGATAGTGGGGAGAGTAACAGCAGTGATAGTGGGGAGAGTAGCAGCAGTGATAGTGGGGAGAGTAGCAGCAGTGATAGTGGGGAGAGTGAGTGCTCATCATTGTCTTACTCAGACAAAAGAAGAAAGCTGTGCCTGCAAGGTGAATATCCTTCAATAGCATTTTTAGAAATTCCTGTCACTTTTTTGCACTTTTATGTAATGCTGGTAGACATTGTCAGCTTCATACAGGATCTTAGACTAGCTCTGTATCGAACCTATGACTTCTGATTACTAGTCAGGCACTCTTACCACTGAGCCACTGGATCTGGTATGAGGAGAATGCCAAAAATAACCTAGTCCTCACATTCCAGACCTATAGTGGTACTAAGTCAGTAATACTATATATAAATCAATGCTCACTACCTCTACACCAGCAATCAGCATGGTACAGGAGTGATGAGCCAAAATGCAGATAAAGTCAGATATGCAACTGGAGGTAGCATTGAAAATACGTCTATTGATACAAACGTAAATGATCCTCTGCTATGTGATGATCCAATGGATGACCACAGAGATGTTGGAGTTGATGTTCGTTCAGATGATTATGTCACCAAATCTGCCTAAACCACTCCAACAACAACAATGGAGAACTGATAATATCATGACACATTACATATAGAAAACAGTTTGTGTACACAAAGTACACTCTTTGAAGGGCACTAAAAGTGTATACACATGCTAGCTACTATGTGGTTTATCACATGCAGTTATGTTTTGTCCACAGTTTGATGCACCAATTATGCACTTTTGATAATTTGATTGTAAAATAAATGCACTAAATAAATGCACTAAAGTTCAGAACCCTCGGCGCCACCGCGTACATATAATGCCCATGCGCGCTATCAGCAGCCGACCGTACGTATGGCTTTCAACGGAGCGGTTTCAGAGAAAACTCCACATATTTTGACCTTGGTTGTCCACTGAGTACATGACAGTATTTTCAGGACGAACAGATGCTCCTGAGGTGAGATGGTGACACACACACACACACACACACACACACACACACACACACACACACACACACACACACACACACACACACACACACACACACACACACACACACACACACACACACACACACACACACACACACACACACACACACACACACACACACAGAGTAACCCTCCTGCGCATGCGCGCCTAGACCTATACGGACGGTATACGGAGTATATATCTAAATTACGGAGTGTTTGTAGCGTGCAGCTGCGTTCTACGCGTATATATATATGCGTTCCTAATTTTCGCAAGCTGTTGAGTTTTTCTGCCGCTCCAGTTGCTTCAATTATTATGTGAGTGTTATATACCACTACAGTATAATGGCTGTGATGGCTGTGTCTCGTTGATTTGAATTTGTCCGCAATCTTTCTGCAGTATAAGGTATTGTTTGACTGACTACACACTGAACATGCTGTCTGCTAATGGACTGATTGGATTGCTTCATATCTCCCTGATAGTTACCACACCTATATGTAAGTCATTTCATTTGGCGTGCTCCTAAATTAGAGTAATTCATCATGCATGCATGCACAGATGCTCAGCATGGATATGGTGATATTCGTCTGGTAGGAGGTTCCTACCAGTGGGAAGGTCGAGTGGAAATCTTTATTTCTGGAACATGGGGCACTATTACTGACTCTGAGTGGACCAACAATGATGCACAAGTTGTCTGCCGCAAGCTGGGACATTTCAAACCAGGTGCTGTAACACAGACCGTGGGTATAATAACTGTATGTGTAGATGTTTTGTCTACATACACCTTAGAAGTATATCAGACTACCTGAAATCACAACATTATATGTTACTTGTCAGTATACTTTTATTGTGTGATTGTGGTTATATGTGTGGTAAAGTACACATAATCATAGCGGAGGGGGGGGGGGGGGGGGGGGAAGGAATTGGTGTCTCAAATTGCAGTTCCGGAATACTTAATAATAATTAAGATAAGACCTTATTTATGGGCTACATGGAATAGCTTATGCCACTACCTTTAGTTGATTTTTAATCCTACTGGATTATTAATGTGCATGCAATAAATGCTTGTGACCAAAAGAGCATAAGTGCACTCTCATCTTCATGTCCATCAAAACACACTTGATACCCTATTTGCTGAGACATATAGGGTCAAACAAATACATATATATGCGAACTATTTAGTTTTTAGGTATAATAGTATATACCTTAGGGTATGTGTATTATCATTCACTGTAAAGTGTTAACCTGGCTATGATTATCAAGGTTGCATCATCTCAGAGGTTTCCATGTTTCCCTATTGGTGTGTATACTATTGTTACTGACAGGCAGTGAGACCTTTCACTAAAACGATGTAGTAAAATAGCAGTACAGACTATACGGGGAATTATACGGGGAATTATTTCAAGGATGTAATATATGTAAGAAAAATAGTATGAAGCTAAGACATATAAAGGGTCAAACAGCTGCTATAATATAATGTACGTCAATTTATGTTGCTGTTGATGGCAGAAATAGCTAACTATTTAGCTAAAGCATTCATTGTAGGATGAATATACACAGAGGAAGGAAAAGTATGCATATTGCTAACCCTCGGCGCGCATGCGCAGGAGGGTTACTGGTGGGTCCGTGTGTCTTGTGTGTGTCTGTCTGTTAAGTCACATCTCACCTCTGAGCGCCTGAAATTACTGTCACGTACTCAGCGGGTAACGGAGGTCAAAACCTATGTGGGTTTTTCTCTGAAACCGCTCCGTTGCAGAGATCCAGCACTGCTCCATACGTAAGGTCGGCCATTTTCTGCGGGAAAACCGCATGAACATCACTTCAATCGGGTTCGCTCATGTGTGGCGCCGAGGGTTCTGCACTTTATTTGTTGAAGTTTCACAACGTCAGGGCACATATGTTATGAAGTTATGTTCTCTGCTCTATACTATCACAGGTGCTACAGCTCATACTGGTGCCTATTTTGGTGAAGGTAGTGGTCCAATACATTTAGACTTTGTGCAGTGTTCCGGTTCAGAGTACAACCTGACTGAGTGTGAGATAAGACACGACAGAATAAGTATCGATCACTCCTTTGATGTGGGAGTAAAGTGCCAGCCAGGTAGGACTCGTGTAGTATTTTGTGTGAATGGATCAATGACCACCCACACTTTTAAAAGGCTTTTCTCTTGTAGCCATAATTAGCGAGCGGAGCGAGCCCACCTAGTCGTACAGCTGGTGCGGGATTTCCATATATATATATATATATATATATATATATATATATATATATATATATATATATATATCAAACGATGTATTTTGGCCTCGGGACCGCCTGCGCACTACGTGCAAACGTAACCGGCCTTGCCTCTTCCAATCGTAGCATTCAACTAGTATAGTCATATATAGGCAGGAAGTTATAAGCAGACAAAGGGCAACAGCATTCACCTGCTTTCCTGGAATCCATTGCAAGGCTAGCAGAGAGAAGGCAGTGTTAGATAGGCTAAACAAACCTTGTGGTAGTATGATGAGGATTGGAGTGTTTTGTTTGGCAGGTGGCATGTTATGTCAGTTCTAAAAGCTGCTTTGTGGTATGTATGTATATATAGCTGCTTCACATAAAATACAGTCAAAGCACTGCCTGTATGTCACAAGGACTTAGGTATGGTTTAAAAAGTCAATACAGCACTAATGTTTTGTGCTGTATTAGTTTATCGGCCAAGTCTCTCGTCCAATATTTCTCGTAATATACTTAAGCCAGTGCTTTAACCTAAGTTTAGGCAGTAACCCTAGAGTTAGTTAATTACCTCCAATGCAGACAGCATTCTGGTTATATGAACAGGAGTGTTAGTTTGATCTCTTCTCTTTTTAGCTGATGAGGCATATAGAGAGGGAGATATTCGTCTGGTGGGAGGATCCTATAACTGGGAGGGTCGTGTGGAGATATACTGGACTGGGACATGGGGGACTATTAGTGACACTTCATGGAATAGCAGTGATGCTGAAGTTGTCTGCAGACAGTTGGGACACTCCACAAATGGTATGTAGTTATGTGACTTTGTGAGACGTGTCCATTGACTTTTGTGATACCTTCAGGTGCTATTGGCCATTGCTGTAGTTACTATGGAGAGGGCAATGGAGCAATACAGATCCAGGATGTAACATGCTCTGGCTCAGAGAGAAACATTACTAGTTGTACCTACATCAATAACACTGTCGTGATTAGTCATGCACAGGATGTTGGAGTTGAATGTCAGCAAGGTCAGTTTTTCACAGAGCATGAAGAAGACTAGGATAACATCAGAGACATCTATATAGCTGCAAATGGAAAATATTATTTGGTTGTATGTTGAGGACCAATTTGAAAACAGCAGACGGTTTAAAGCCGGCCGGCCCGTTTTAAAGCCGTCCGGACGCCTTGTGCGAGGTCCAGACCCTTTTTATAGCCGTCTGGATGCCTTCAGACGGCTTTAAAACCATCCAGCCTGATTAAAGCAGTAGCCCAGCAGTGGCGGATTTAGGAGGGGGGGGGGGGGTCCGTGGGGTACGTGGACCCCCCTTTTCACTCAGCTTTGGTAGGCGATTGCTTTTCACGCTTGACTAAACTTGCAGCTAGAGCATCAAACCTCCCTGGCATATAAAAGTAGCGTGCGTGTGTTCTACACACTCACCTTGACGGAGTAAAAGTTGCTAAACGGATCGCTAAAGGTTGCCGCGAAGGTAGCTACGTAGCGCTAGCCGAAAAGTGGGCGTGGCACGTCAAAAATTCGGCCCGCGCGCACTCTCTTTCTAAATTTCTAGATCCGCCACTGCCCAGGCAGCTAGAATCCAGCCCTGAGAACAGCAGCGCACCTAGGAACACATACGGCACCGTCGTAATTACGACCCATAATGGGGGATAGAGCGATGGGGGCTAGGCTAGGGCCACGCCCACTCGTAATTACACGAGTCGCGCCCGCCACACCTCCGTCGCCGTTGAGCTAGTGCTCTTCGCTTCTACTTGGCAGAGGCCTGAGCTGACACAGTAGACCGCGATCCCTCCGAATTCCTTGGATATCCCCTGCCTTCACCACATGTAGATCTATCTACAACAGGGGAAATTTTGAGCGTGGATCGCGAGGCGGCTGGGGAACGGCGATTTTCAACAGTAAGTCGGCTTGTAGTTCAATCCCAGCTTAGCAGATCATCCGCCGCGAGGTTTAATCGATTTCAACTAACCTAATAAACATGGTCAATTCAAAGGAATAGTATTTCGCTGCTACCCTATTTGGTTGGCTTGAAAATCGTCGGGCTTACCGTCTGGAAGGCTTGAAAATCGTCGGGACGGTTTTTCAGCCGTCTAGCCCGTTTTTTAGCCGCTTGGACGGCTTTAAAGCGGTCCAGCCCGTTTTAAAGCCGTCCAGCCCGTTGTAAAGCCGTCCAGGTATATAATCGGTCCCCAACATGTAAGCTTATATTTTCACATCATTTAGTTTGCAGCTTAATGCCTCTTAATAATGAAGCTTCATTGATGTTAGCACCAAATAGAAATCAGGCAGATCAGTACTTTATAATTACACAAAATCAGACTGCTTCCTCAATCATTTGTGCATACGTATACATATCTCACTTGCCCAGTATGTAATTGTGAGTATGTAACTGTTAATAGGTGATCATATTAAGGAGGGAGACATTCGTCTGCTTGCAGGCAGCTACTTATGGCAGGGTCTTGTGGAGATATTCTTAGATGGTATCTGGGGTAGAATTAATCATGTTGGTGCAGGCTATTCTGATGCTAGAGTTGTCTGCCGACAGCTTGGATACAATACATATGGTAAGATATTGACTATAGTCACCTGGACCCTCGAATTTTGGCAATAACTTCATTATTTTTCATCCAATTTCAAAATAAAGAGTACCATTGGATTCCTCGCGTCTTGCTGCGTCTAGTGATAGGTCTCACTAAATCTGAATCTCTATCACTCCAAAGGTAGCTGTATGTCCCCTAAGGAAAGTATGGAGATGCCATTGACCACGAGGAATGTAGTTGAGATACATTAAACTTGTTACTAAGAACATCCCAGCCTTCCATATACTTCCTCTTATATTTCAATAGTGCATTCACTTTTTCAAAGATTTATGCATGCACGCATACATACTCACCAGGGTTTAGTGATTTTTCATTATGCAATGGTTACACATTTTTTTCATCTCTATATACTGTATTTATATTTTAATTTTACTCTTGTACTGTGTTGCATGACATTGATTTTCATCATCATCCACAGATGTTGACTATCATTACAATAATGATGAAATGGGTAAATTAAATCCCCACTTTCACTTTACACATCCTGATTGTTCTGGAGAAGAATACAGAATAACTGATTGTCAGTATAATAGTAACACTACGGACTTCTACTATGAGGATTGGGTGGTCTACTGCATTGTAGGTAAGTAACTTATCTTTACCTAGCTCTATATAATATACAATGCTGTCAAAATAAAACCTTTTCCTTATTTTTGTTTTGCTATTACAAATTACACAAGTTAGAACACCAATATCCCCAGAACAGCAGAAATATGAGCAGTGAATTTTATTTATGAAATCCTTCTCTGTAACAATCACTTAGCATGTTACTATGTACAAATCTATACATACGTGTAGATTCATCCCCTAAGAGGAATAGCCTAAGATAAATGTCTATTGCTTGTTTTTCATCTGAGATTCTTAATGTAGAGGTAGCATCAACACTTGTATTATAAGTCTTAAAGGCAAGTGAAAAATTAGTGTTGAAAGAAGTAGAGATTTACTGCCCATAATCAATGAAACAAGATGGGATGATGGCAGATGATGATTGGCAAAACCTACATTCCTATGTCTTACATGCCATCATCCCTGCATATTCCTGATTATTGGCACCGCTATCTCTACATCCTTCAATGATTTCACACATGAATATTAAAGAGAACAGTATGTTTATTACATCACTCAAAGTCTCTGATAATCTAAAATCCTAGAAGGCACTGGGATATAGCTAATATGTGCTATTTTGACAAATGGTTAATGTTTGAATGATAGTCATATGCACTTCATTTAATTAACAGATGGTCCTGAAACTGGAGACATTCGTCATGGAATTGTGGAGGTGTTCCAATCAGGGACCTGGGTGCCTGTTACTGATAGATCAGGAAGCTGGACACGACAAAACTCAAATGTTGTGTGCAACCAGCTTGGGTATAATGGTTAGTGCATTCAAGTGTATTCTCACATCATCTTGTCACAGAGTTCATGCTCATGCAGATGCAATCAAAACAGTACAAAGTGCATGCCTTACATTGCTTTTTATAACACATGCTCTTTAATATGTGAAGTACTTCTGATACCTGTTCTCTATCTCTTTCAGGAACAAGTAGATATTATATAAACTCTTACACTGGGAGTTTGAGTACTGCGAGAGAGCTGATAGACAATGTGAATTGCACTGGCACTGAATCTAAACTGATTGATTGTTCTCATAACACTGCCTTGCAGAATTCCTACACTTCACCAAGAGTAACTTGTTCATTCTGTGAGTAAAACTATCACTTTTCAGTATACAATTTTTATGTAATAGTAAATAGTATGGAAGTCATGATCAGTGCAGTATGTGTCTTTCATGCTATAACTTATAATGTAGCCTGGTAGTAGTTGGTATATGTATATACTAAGTTTCTCCATTGCACAGATATACATATAGGTATGCATAGTACTTTCCTACAGATAGCTGTGAAGATGGAGATATCAGATTGGTTAATGGGAAATCTGATAAGGAAGGAAGAGTAGAGTTTTGTCATAATACTAAGATTGTCACTGAACATACTAGATACATACATAATACTTGTTATATGCCTACAGATCCCTGTGAAGCTGGAGATATCAGACTAGTTAATGGTAACTCTGAGATGGAGGGAAGATTAGAGCTTTGTCGTTATGGAAGGTGGGGGACAGTGTGTGACTCTCAGTGGACAGACAACCACACAGCAGTAGTATGTAGGCAACTTGGATTCAGTGATATTATTGGAGGTAGGTTTTAGGTATATACGTACCCTATAATCTATTTAAATGCCTAGTTTTCTGTACACTCAATTTTCAGATTCAACCTATTTTACATCTGAGAGATTTGGTGAAGGGTCTGGTCCTGTTTTTATTGATTATGTTGCTTGCACTGGATCAGAATCAAGATTATGGAGATTGTCACCAAAATCACAGATAGACTGCCTCTCTTTCACTCACTACTATGGATGCTCTCATAGTGATGATGTGGGAGTCCGCTGTCAACCAGGTAATATACTTTAAATTCATGGGGCTGCATAATAATGGGCAGTCAATGATCAATACCTTACCATTTCTTATCTATAGCTTCATGTTCTAATGGACAAATCAGACTCATTGAAGGTTCCTCTAAAATTGAAGGTCGTGTTGAGATCTGTTCCAATCAGAGATGGGAGACCATATCAACGAATTATTGGGGTAGTGATGAAGCAAAAGTTGCCTGCAATGCACTTGGCTATGGTTTTGGTATGAATTTTTGTAAAATATAACTCATCTCTAATGATATTACTCATGTATGTACTTAATATCACCTCAATGTACTCACATGCAATGTGGCAATCACATTTAATTCTTCAGAGGAGATTACTGACAGAAATATTGACTACTACTACTACTACTTCTACTTCTGGCACCGCCCCTACTATTATTATGATTACAATTGCTGTCTTGGGTTTGGAAGGGGTGGAGGACCAAGGCACTCAAACTACTTTCAGTGTAGGGGAACAGAGCAGGACCTTTCACAGTGTCATAACTTCTCTCACACGACGCCGCAATCATACTATAATGATGTAGGAATGAGATGCCATGGTATGTACTATATATATAACAGCATCATCTACGTCTTCCATAGACAATGGGTTGATTTGAAAGTGTTAGTGTGCAATAAAATTACAACTCATGTATAACATTACGGTATGTAGAGTGCATGCCACATATATACATAATTGCATAGAAATATTGGCCCATTGTCACAACTAAGTGAACTGAACTAGCTCACTTTGCTCACAATTGGTGTATATGTCAGATATAAATAGAATATGTTCGTTTATGATTAGCCCTTAAACCGTAAATAATTGGCAAACATCACAAATGAAATTTTTCACTGGCCTTCACAGACCTGTAATTTTTTTAGGCATCAATCTTGGATTTTTCTCAGGATGTTCTGTGATCTATAGTTGCTCAATGTATGTTGCGATGAACTGCTGTGTTAGAGGAAGGCTGTAACTGTAGGTAACTGTACTGATGGAGATGTAAGGTTGGCAGGAGGAAGGTCAGAGTTTGAAGGAAGAGTGGAGGTGTGTCTTAATAGGAGGTGGGGCACTGTCAGTAGTGATGGATGGACACAAACCAACACTCATGTCGTCTGCAATGAGTTTGGATATGATTTCTCTGGTAAGTATGGTGTACGCATAATACTTATCGTCTTTGGGGGCAAAATGAATGCATAAAGTATTTGGGGGAGCTTACCCACATGGCCCACTAGGGGGGTCTGGGGGAATGGTCTAATACCATAAATTATGCATAATGTAAATGTTAGAAATTGTCATTATTTTGTGTTCAATGTATCATTTAAATAGATAATGCAATGGTGAACCTATCCATACCTCACGCCATCTCAAAACCAGTTTACCTTCATGATGTTGTCTGCTCCAGTTCAGATCTGAACCTGTTGGGATGTAGCTTCAGCAAATATTCAGGACACATAAATGATATTGAACATGCAGTAATTGCCTGTCAAAAGCGTAAGGATTACAGTAAACTGTCAAAATTTGATCACATTAAACTCCCTATTCATCCACAACTCATACACATGTATTCACATATAGCTTCATGTCAAGATGGAGATCTAAAACTTGTGGGTGGCATATCAGAGGACGAAGGCAGACTCGAAGTATGCTTTGATCAAAGATGGGGCACTATCAATGGAGATGGATGGACACATACTGACACTCAGGTTGCCTGCAGACAACTTGGACACTCTACTTCAGGTATGCAAAAGTACACTTACGCTTACAGGAAGATACACTGTAAAAAGTTAAAGGTTGTTTTAACCTGTGTACTAGGGCCACTAAATTTCTTTTTAATGAGTGAGAGACAACAAATTAGAAGTGGCATGACTTTTGACTTTGAGTAACCTAGCTGGCTTCTAATAACCTCCTGCATGATTTGCTGAACTTCCTTTACACCTGTATGCCAACAAATAAATGACAACTTGGGAATGTAGAAGTAGTAGTATAGCCGTTATTGAGTTTCTCCTTATTAGTGGAGAATGTGTATAGTGGCAGTATAATGCTTTATTTTCTAAGAAAACATGCAACTGAGGCCACTACATGCAACTGAGGTTTTACTGCTATTCCTTTGTTAATGAGAGGGAAACCTGATGAATTGCTATATTACTACATACATTCCTGAGCTGTCATGTGGTTGAGTTCCCCAAATCACTAGTGGGTGGTGGTTTTCAGAAG
The DNA here is from genome assembly GCA_963970385.1 of Theonella swinhoei. Classification (NCBI taxonomy): domain Eukaryota; kingdom Metazoa; phylum Porifera; class Demospongiae; order Tetractinellida; family Theonellidae; genus Theonella; species Theonella swinhoei. Next base: position 7,118,182 of record OZ019949.1, on the reverse strand, counting down.
CCAGATTGCTCATAGCTCTATGTTTGTCTCTTTAATATTTGCCAGCTATAGCTATAGTATACTCAAGTTGTAACTCAAACAACCACAGAAGGGTTAAACCACCTTTAATTTTTTACAGTGTAGCAGAGCCAAAAATTAACAATTTTGCATTACTATACATATATATATATACTTATACATTTTATACACATGTTATATGCTATCACCTGCTTGCATATGCTGTCCAATTGAGTGACTGAATACTGTAGCTATAGGCACTCCCCCCGAGTTTATAGAGTGATTTGTGCTGTATGAATGTATAGTCAGGTACTAGCGCCAATTTTGAGTAAGAATAATATAAAGTAGAACAAATGGGTAGTTTACCAATTAATGTCTGCCAACTGATATATAAGACCACGTTGTGGACTCAACAGTTGCACTATATTTACGTTGACACCAACCCTACAATAAGGCTCACATGTAAACTATTAGAAATCATACTCAGTCATTCATCATCCTTTTTCAGATGTTTCCTACTCCAAAACTCAGAGAACTCAGTCGTCTACATCTCTTCCTGTCCACCTCACCGCAGTGGGCTGCTATGGCTCTGAAGAAAAGCTCAATGACTGTGGCCACCACAAATATACCAGTTCAGATCCTTCTATGGACATTAGCATCAGCTGTATCAGTAGTGAAGACAGCAGCAGCAGCAGTAACAGTAGCACCAGCAGCACCAGCAGCACCAGCAGCAGTAGTAGTAGTGACAGTGTGTCTTCAGTAGCTCTAACAATAGCAGTTGTGTGCATTGTTGCTGTTATTGTTTTGATTGCAGTGCAGATATTTGTTGTCTTATTCAAACAGAGAAAGATAACCATGCTAAGGTGAATATTAGCTTATTGTGTTATATGATATTCCAACTCCCTTCCCAACAGTAATCAGCTTGGTGCAAGACTGGAGGCCTACAACCAACACCCACCCACTGATGATACTGAGATTGAAACTGAGCCTCAAGCAATAGTTCCCAATCCAAGTTATGCCATGAGTAGACATCACGGTCCCCGGAAACTAGTACCAGCAAAGAGGTCTTCACCAGCACCATATGAAAAGTTTGTAGGCCAACCTCCTTCCCCCATTTATGAATGCCCCAATTGAGCAGTCATTGATTACATGATTAGTTTTGGTACACAAGAATTAACTTTGTAAAGTGTGTGCCTGTACTGATATAGCTAAGTGTCTTCTACTTAGGCTGTAGCTATAGACTCTTGCACGATTATGTTTTAGCAGGTTATAAATTAATATGAAGACTCATTGTATGTGTCTGCACAATTTGATGGGGATATTATTGCGCATGCGTACAAAGCCTTTCGCTGAACTTTGAACTTTTAAATAGTGACGCAAGGAAACACCCGATTCGCGTCGTTAATTGGCGAGCTCAGCGAGCGCACTTAGTTGTACAGCTGGCACCTATTTTATCGGACGATTTGGCCCCACGTATATGTCTGACAGCTAAGTCTTACTCTCTTCCTTATCTAGATGTGTCTCCATCAAAGAAACGCTCAGAACGTCGAGGAACGCTCTCTGAAAATTTCCTCACCTCTAGTTTTACCACCTGAGAGTAATTCATTGCCAACGGAACAGACCAACAGTGAAGAATCTCCTTGTGGTTATGATCCTCTTTGTTTTGACTTCACTAAAAAACAAATGCCGTCTTACTCTGAGCAACAACAAAAGTCCGCTCACCACTGGTCAGAAATTCGAGAGCATCTTCTTCATGCTGCTGTTGAAACGTACGGGTTTTCCGTATTCTGGAGTATTGTGTGTGATAATACTGCTATATATGTGCTACGATTGTTATTGTTAGCTACGTCGATTAAATGCAGTTTCAAAGGTGTATTCAGTGATAATGGAAGCCTTCAGAGAGTTTAGGTAACTATAATTGTTATGTAAAACTGTATATCAACACGTTACCTTGATGCAGATATCACAGATTTAAGATCGAGTCACTAGGGTTTATATCACCTGATTTAGACAACACAATCATTTCTCCAGCTTGTCCTATGGTTGGTGTATTATTTAACATTTTGACAATATTAATTATAAGCTATAATTTTTTTTTGATGGTACCAAGACTTTGTCAGTAGATGCTGTGTTCGGTCTCTGCCGGAAAAAGTTATCTGGCTCAAGTGTTAGATCACCATTGTTCTCAGGTTTTTTTTTGAGCCTCAAGATATAGAGTGGACCTGTTTGTTTCTAACTATGACCTGTACTCTCATGTTATGGACAGGGTAGGACAAGTTTATTGATCTGATCATTCAGTAACTGAATCTTTGTCTGCCAGGGATGTCACAAGTTCTTACCTGGGGATAGACTTCGCTCCAAGACTCGCTATGCTGCCCTGGATGATACTGCTGTCTTTTGTAGCATATGCCGTCATGAGCACCCTCAACGTTTCTTCAGTATTAAATATGGGGAAAAGTTTTGCTTTTATACAAATAGTTTGTGAGTTTTTTTACCAATACTGTGACAACAGGTTAGCCTACCCAGTATGCTTGAGAAGTTGAAGCAAATGAACTATATATAATCATCAAATTTACTTTTTGTATGATACACATCTTAAAGTAGGCTGTTCTTCTATGACATGCATTTCATTGACATGCAACGGATGTGCAATATATAGAACTATGGTTGAACTGATCTACTTCAGAGTACAACTTTAGGTGTTCCTGTGCATTTTTAATTAAGTATATGTACACAGGTTTTATATTAATTTTCCAGCTTGTATACTCACCACGAGCCATCAGTAGATGTGGACTAACTGATGGAGAAGCCATGGAGAGGCTCTGGTCTTACCTGTGAAGGTTTGCCAAGTCCACCAAGGAGATGTGACCATCTCAAAGAATTGATGTGCTAATTTCTGCTCTCTCTCACTATGCATTTTAAATCTTGGAATGTCCAGCAATCACAATTTGATTATTAAAAGCATAACTATGTTTTACCCTCCCTGTGTAAGCATCTAAACATGCCTGAGAGGTCAAAGCTCAAGCTCAGCATGAGCTGTCCATGTTAATTGAAAGTTCAAAAGGTGTGTAAGAATACGTTTTGATAATGTGATGGATTACAAAAATCCTTAAAGGGGCTGTTACAGAGGCTCTGCTACCAGAGTTAGAAGAGAAGCAACTACACCTTTTTGATTCCTCACCAAGTAAGTTCCCAATATTGCAGTCTGGTACATAAAAAACCTTTGCACAACTAATTTAACATTAACAGGCTATGGACAGCGTCATAAGTCACTTCAGGAAATCATTTCTCTTGAACGAGAGAGAAAATATCTACTTGCAACTAAGGCTCAGTATATGCAAGTAAGTCTGTCTCACCGATTTTACATTTGAGAGATTTGGTGAAAGGTATGGTCCTGTTTTCATTTATAGTGGAGCAGTGATAGTGGGGAGAGTAGCAGCAGTGATAGTGGGGAGAGTAGCAGCAGTGATCATAGTGGGGAGAGTGAGGCCAGCAGTGATAGTGGGGAGAGTGAGGTCAGCAGTGATAGTGGGGAGAGTAGCAGCAGTGATAGTGGGGAGAGTAGCAGCAGTGATCATAGTGGGGAGAGTGAGGCCAGCAGTGATAGTGGGGAGAGTGAGGTCAGCAGTGATAGTGGGGAGAGTGAGGCCAGCAGTGATAGTGGGGAGAGTGAGGCCAGCAGTGATAGTGGGGAGAGTGAGGCCAGCAGTGATAGTGGGGAGAGTGAGGCCAGCAGTGATAATGGGGAGAGTGAGGCCAGCAGTGATAGTGGGGAGAGTGAGGCCAGCAGTGATAGTGGGGTGAGTAGCAGCAGTGATAGTGGGGAGAGTGAGGCCAGCAGTGTGTCTGCAGCAGCTCTATCTATAGCTGTCATCTTTGCTTTTGTTGTCATTGTGACTGACATTGAGAATATGACATATTACATAATATAGAAAACAGTTTGTGTACACAAAGTAGATCTACACTCATTGAGGGGCACTAAAAGTGTATGCACATGCTCTATAGCTACCATGGGAATTATCACAGTTGTTTTGTCCACAGCCAATTATAATTTGATTGTTCTTATAATTATTTCTTCCCATAATTGGTAAATAGACCTGCACGGACAGTATACGGAGTAGATATCTAAATTACGGAGTGCTTTGACTAGCGTGCTACACACGTACGTCCCTAGCTAGTTTCGGGAGTTTCTTCAGCCAGCTCCAGTTGCTTCCATATGTGAGTGTTGCCTAATACACACTACAGCTATTGAGTACCGTGGCTGTGATGGATGTCTCGTTTGAATTTATTTGTCTGCAATCTAACTTTCTGCAGTATAAGGTATTGTTTGACAACATGCCGTGTACTGAGGGACTGATTGGATTGCTTCATATCTTCCTGATAGTTACCACACCTATATGTAAGTCATTTCACGTGCTGTGCTCCCTACAAAATCACAGTAATTCATCATGCATGCATGCACAGATGCTCAGCATGGATATGGTGATATTCGTCTGGTAGGAGGCTCCTACCAGTGGGAAGGTCGAGTGGAGATCTTCATCTCTGGAACATGGGGCACTATTACTGACTCTGAGTGGACCAACAATGATGCACAAGTTGTCTGCCGCAAGCTGGGACATTTCAAGCCAGGTGCTGCAACACAGCTCATGGTTGTAATAACTGCATGTGTAGTTTTTGTCGGTTATGTTTTGTCTAGATGCCCCTTTAGAAGCTCAGACTACCTGAAATAACAATGTTATAACATTATCTGTTACTTGTCAGTATGCTTTCTGTGTGTGGTAATACATACAGAATTGTGGGCCTGAACAAATGAACATGTAAGGTTGTGTATAGCTGTTACTACAGTTAACATTGTGGTTTGGTGTCTCAACTGTTGAATTACATGCATACTCAATATTAAGCCATCACCTTTTTATTGACTACACATACCTTTTTAAGTACAATAAATATATATTTTTTCCACTGGGGTATGTATGTATGTATCCATCGTAAATGTGTAAACCTGGCTATCATAGAATTAATATGGTTATCAATTGCAAGGTTGCATCATTTCAGAGGTTTCCGCATTTCTGTCTTGGTGTGTATACTACAAACAGGTGGTCAAAAGGAATGTAATAATTCGTAGTCCAAACCATAGGGGAAATATTTCAAGGATGTAAACATGTTTGTGTTTAATAGATAAAGAGAATTGGTCTTACAAAAGTGCATGAACAGCATGCTTCCGTTAATAGCAGATGTCACATTCCTTTTATATGCAGTAATCTTGCATTCATCCCATTTATCTCCATCACCTAAACTTCTTCATTCTTTAGTCCCCTTACAATCATCTACTTCTCTTTTCCTTCATTAACCATAAACCACTCTTGCACACAAATTTGTACCACATGTTCACTACCAACATTCATTTAGACTCATACAATAGTTAGTGGTTAATATCTGTATGTTAGAAGATTGCATTGTTGGGTGAGTAGGAGCAAATCCTAATAGTCATAGAGCAGGGCTGGGCGAAGCTCATATAGATTGGTCAGGCCAATACTGTATAATACTGCCAAGAGTAATCATTGTGCATTTACTCTTGTGATAATTAATAACACTCTTGCCAAAGAATTGAGAAATAGATCACTGGGAACAAGATCTGGCCATAGCTCAGCAATTTGATTCAGCAGCTGGAACTTACTCGCACCAGCTGTTTGACCACGACGTGTAGTTATTGCGGTTCCCATTTGCCCGAATATCGCGCACGCCGTTTGTATTATTCATCAGTGCGTGGGTTGTTTGCTGCAACTGAACAGGTGGGTGCAAATTATTACTCAAAGGTCTAAAACTTTGGTTGGGCCATAGCCCAAGTGGCCCGAGCACTTCCCCCGGCCTTGTAGAGTTGTACACGTAGTCATACACATGGCAAAATAATCAAGAAATGACAGTAATATTTTTATAAACTATCACAAATTGTGGGAGAAGGCTTAGTGTAAGTATATATGCAGTAGCATATCAGCTTCAAGTATGCATGTTATAATACTGGTGCTATGCATAACACTCCAACGCATAGATACTTGAACCTCAGCCATGGCTCATGTCTGTGGTATTGGTGGATCCTATAGGGGAACATAGCTGTGGTGTTTACACACATGTCACTAATGTGCATGTGTAGATTGTGTGGTTACATATCTTGGCATGAGGCATTGGTAGGTTAAGAGCTTCAAGATTGTGAACAACAACCTGTTTATACGCATAGAGCTTATGTAGTCTGTGTTGCATTGCCACATGTTATAATCACAGTTTCCTGTTGGATTAGGCTATGCCTTCATTTAAGGCTAGTATTTGATTTTTTAGTCCTACTGTAATATTATTGTGCATGCAATAAATGCTTGTGTCCACAATAGCATATAAGTGTACCCTCATCTTCATGTCCATCAAAATACTCTATGATATTCTATTCCGGCGCAAGACAAGAAAGAAATATGAAGCCAAGACATATATATAGGGTCAAACAGCTGCTGTATGTACAATGTTTGTTGTTGCATGATGGCAGAAATAGCTAACTATTTAGCTAAACATTCATTGTAGAATGAATACACAGTATGGATAGACTGAGGTAGGAGGAGTATGTATGTTGCTACTCATATGGCTGGACACTATGTGGGTGGTTTGTTGACGTTTCACAATTTCAGGGCACTTATGTAATGAAGTTATGTCTACATTCTTTCTGACACAGGTGCTACAGCTCATACTGATGCCTATTTTGGTGAAGGTAGTGGTCCAATACATTTAGACTTTGTGCAGTGTTCTGGTTCAGAGTACAACGTGACTGAGTGTGAAATAAGACATGACAGAATAAGGATTGATCACTCCTCTGATGTGGGAGTAAAGTGCCAGCCAGGTAGGTTCATACAGTAATGTAATATTTTGTGTGGGTGAATCAATGACCACCCACACTTTTAAAAGGGTTTCTTGTAGCCATTGGAAGTCATATAGTGCAGGAAGTGTTAAGCAAACAAGGGGCAACACCATTCACCTGCTTTCCTGTAATGCCATTGCAAGGCTAGCAGAGAAAAGATAGTGTTTCTTAGTCAAACATTATCAAAACCTGTGGTTCTGGTCACATCTTGTCACTTCTAAAAGCTTCCAGAAGCTTTAGCTTCATCACGTAAAAATCCAGTTAAATCACTACCTTTACATGTATTTCATAGACAATATACGACTTAGGATGGTTTTAAAGTATAGCACTCATATTTCATGCTGTATTATAGTTTCTTAGCCAAGTCCTCGTCCAATATTTCTTGTAAGATACCTGTGTCAGTGCTTTAACCAATAGTAATGCAAGTTTGGCCCAAGTTTAGACAGTAACCCTAGAGTTAGTTGATTACCTCCATTGCAACACTTCTGGTTATATGAACAACAGTGTCATAGCTGTAGCAAAATGATTGCAACTGGGGGGGGGGGGGGGCAGAGATGCAGGTCTTGTAGCTACGGTCACCAAACATTAACATAAAACATTTAGTGTCATACTCAGAAATTTAGACCAGAACTCCCTGATATCGCCTGCCTGGGGAGGGGGGCAGAAATGCAGGGCTTGTAGCTACGGTCACCAACCATTAACATAAAAACATTTAGTGTCATACAATACATCATACTCAGAAAATTTAGACCAGAACTCCCTGATATCGCCTGCCTGTTTGCTCATGATTCAGTAATACACGCATGTAATTAGATCTAGTCAGAAACTTTTCCATGCGGTTAATTAGATCATTCTGAGCTGTTCGGAGCTACTCAGCTAGGCTCCGTGACAGGTATATACCTGGGTGAGTTGGATTTTACAAATATGTGTCTCCATGTGCTTCTTGGTGAAAATTAGTGGGGGCAGTGCCCCCCTAGGAAAATTTTAGTGCCCTTTCCCCCCACTTCCTATGCCTATGAGTGTTATATTAGTTGGATCTCTTCTTTTTTTAGCTGATGAGGCATATAGAGAGGGAGATATTCGTCTGGTAGGAGGATCCTATAACTGGGAGGGTCGTGTGGAGATATACTGGATTGGGACATGGGAGACTATTAGTGACACTTTATGGAATAATAGTGATGCTGAAGTTGTCTGCAGACAGTTGGGACACTCCACAAATGGTATGTAGCTACGTTACATTGTGAGACAAGTTCATTGAGTTGTGATACCTTCAGGGGCTATTGGCCATTGCTGTGGTTACTATGGACAGGGCAGTGGAGCAATACACATTCGGGAAGTGACCTGCTCTGGCTCAGAAATAAACATTACTAGCTGTACCTACATCAGTAAAACGGTCGTGACTAGTCATGCACAGGATGTGGGGGTTGAATGTCAGCAAGGTTAGTTTTTCACACTTAATAAGAAGACTGGGAAAATTTAAAACACCAGAGACACCAAGCTGCAAACTGAAATACACATCATTTACTTGCAGCTTGATGCCTCTTAATAATGAAGCTTCATTGATGTTTGCACCAAGTGTAAAATAGAAATCAGGCAGATCTAGATCAGTACTTTATAAAAATTAGACTGCTTCCTCAATCCATTGCCCAGTATGTATTTGTGAGTATGTAACTATCATTGTTAATAGGTGAAGATGTTAAGGAGGGAGACATCCGTCTGCTTGCTGGAAGCTACTTATGGCAGGGACTTGTGGAGATATTCTTAGATGGTATCTGGGGTAGAATTGATTATATTGGTGCAGGCCGTTCTGATGCTAGAGTTGTCTGTCGACAGCTTGGATACAATACATATGGTAAGATATTGACTATGAGATAGATTAACCTTGTTCCTAAGAACATCCCAGCCTCATGAGAGCCTTCTAAAGCTAGCAATAAGATAAACACTAGCTGGAATGTGACTCAATGTAAGGTGGTAGGTCCTTCCTGTTAAGTCTCTGACTTATATTAGCCCCACAAATCTTCCGTATACTTCCCGTTATATTTCAATAGTGCATAAAGATTTATGCATGCACGTGTATACTCACAAAGGGTTCAGTGTTTTCATTATGTAGTGTTTTTTTCATAATCCCTACACGCTTTGATATTTTATGGTACTGTGTTGCATGACATTGCATCCTCATCCACAGATGTTGTCTCTAATAACAATTATAATGAAATGGGTGAACTAAATCCCCACTTTCACTTTACACGTCCTGAATGTTCTGGAGAAGAATACAGAATAACTGATTGTCAGTATAATAGCACTGCATACCTCTCCTTCTATGAGGATTGGGTGGTCTACTGCATTGTAGGTAAGTAACTTATCTTTATCTAGCTCTATATAGTATATAGTACACTGCAAAAATGGGTAGTTATTTTAACCATTAGGTATGGTTACCTCAGTTGCAACATAGCTATTTGTTGTAACTACGAACTCTCAAGAGGTATAGGATATCCACAAGGAATGATGTCTGTATATCTCAAGACACTCAATATTATTACCTTATCTCACAGAGGTTGTCACGTATACAACCCCACTGTATTATACTTCTGTATTAAAGTGTAACGGAGGAGTACCTCGTACTCATGTATGCAATCAGCATAATAATTATGTTCTACATATCTTTTGCATACCAAGACAGGTTGTAGTCATGTAATGCAACTGCATGAGGTAACCAACACACTGGTCAAAACAACCACCTCTTTTTTGCAGTGTATCACAGCAAAAAACTTTTTTATGGTTACCTCACTTGCATGTTTCATAGATATTCTTCTTTATAGTTCCACTAAACATGAATGTCTGTGTTAATTATTGCTATGTGTATTCCTTATCATTTCTAATTGTCTATGGAATGTAGCCATTACACAACTGTAACTAACAGGACAGAGAAATTTAGTGATTTTACTCACTCATGTAATTTTCCTTCATACTTGGGTATCCTTCTCTGTAACAATGTACAAATCTGTACATACGTGTAGATTCAGCCCCCAAAGAAATAGCACTTCCATAATCTATTTTTAATCCCAAGATAAATGTCTATTGCTTGTTTTTCATCAGAGATTCTTAATATAGAGGTAGCATCATCAACATTTGTGTTTATAAGTCTTAAAGGCTTGGAACTCACGTGTAAACACATTTCCATTAAGTTACTGCCCATAATCAAGTTGGGATGATGGCAGATGATGATTGGCAACACCTACCATCCTATATCTTACATACCATCATCCCTGCATCCTGCACTTTATCATAGAGTTTGTAGACTCTATATGTAGGAATGGTGCAGACACGCCCATTAGCCCCATTCAAAGGTAACGGCTGAGAACTCCAGAACATGGATGTTATAGGCCTTTTTAGACAAACAACATGCTCTGCAAGTGCTTCTATACACTATAACACTCTCAAAATGCGTAAAATATACAGCTACGATGATTCTCGGAAAATTGTAAAATTGCTGATTGTTCATCATCTTCTTTTTCTTCTTTCTTCTTCAGTTCAAACGGCCTACCGCGAAACTGGGGTTAGTAATCGCTCTATTTCTTTAATGAAATCATTTATACTGGAACGTACATGATCTTTGATGCTCAATGTCTCCATACCTTCTCCCAAAGCCGTCAAACTCCAGGTCTGCAAGCTGAGAAGCCTAGTTTTAGACGCCATTTTCTTGTTGGCTCACGTGCCCAAGACATGAAGTTAGAGGTTTTGTCATCGTTGGGGTTCGTCGTGCTGTTTCGTCTTTTGGGCTACCAGTGTTGCTCGGGCCTTTGTGTCCGTTTCTTTGGATGACTAACTGTTGCAGTAGGTAATATTCGTACAAGACAAGATGTAGGAGTCACTGCCAATTGCTATCCTCATAGGTATGCAAGGGAGGTAGAACTCTGCACGAAGGTCAGTAGGTTGTCTACACACAGTGAAACAAGTGTAAAAACATTTTCAATAAAATGATGAAGGATGTAGGGATTGAAGTGCCAAAAAGTGCAGACACAAGGTCAAAGTTCAGCATGCATGCAGACAAATGATAACATGCGTAACCCACATATATCACACAGTACGGTAGTACTGTGTATATAGGGATTGCTATGGTCTATCCCCATTGAAAACCATAAAATAAGGTTTTTCATCACTTTCACTTTCAATTTGCTACCTACTGGACTTCTGTTAACATGAATGTGTAACTATACCCAGAAACTAACTATAATTATAAAATGGTATAGATGATAAAGGGGTTAAATTAACAAAAGTCCATTTTGTAAATTCTCCATCTTCTTCTTCTTCTTCTTCTTCTTCCGCTTTAACAGGCGTAACTCACTAACGGTAACACATCTAAACATGAAACTTGGTACAGTGATGTAGTTCCACTGTGGGTAGTGCATCGTCATGTTAAAAATTGTGTAAACAATGTACTTCTTGTAAAATAAACAAAAATAGCCTCAGGCCATGTATTATTAATGGGGGCCACAGAGTCCCATATCTGACTAATGAAAGGTCTGCTGAATATGAAATTTTTTATGATAGTATAGTTCAATACTGCAATGATCAACATTGTGATAAAATCTCTGTAAACAATGTAAATCTTGTAATACAACAACAAATAACCTCAGGCAAGCATTACTGTTTCTCACTAACAAAAACTCTACTAACTGTGGAAATTGGTGTGATGGTAAAGCTTAATACCCCAAAGATCAACATTGTGATAAAATCTCTGTAAACCATGTAAATCATGTAAAAAATAGCCTCAGGCAAGTATTACCGTATCTTACTAACAGAAGCTCTACTAAATTTGGAAATTGGTGTGATGGTAAAGTGTAATACTCCAATGATCAATGTTGTGATAAGATCTCTGTAAACAATGTAAATCTTGTAATACAATAACAAATAGCCTCAGGCAAGCATTACTGTATCTCAATAACAAAAGTTCCAGTAAATGTAGAAATTGGTATGATGGTAAAGTGTAATACCCCAAAGATCAACATTGTGATAAAATCTCTGTAAACCATGTAAATCTTGTAAAAAAATAGCCTCAGGCTAACTTTACCGTATCTTACTAACAGAAGCTCTACTAAATGTGAAAATTGGTGTGATGGTAAAGCTTAATACCCCAATGATCAATGTTGTGATAAAATCTCTGTAAACAATGTAAATCTTGTAATATAACAACAAAATAGCCTCAGACAATAGTTAGCTATATCTCACTAACAAAAGTAGTACTAAATGTGAAAATTGGTGTATAATTACTGTTGAGATAAAATCTTGTAATCCTATAAATAGTAGCCCCAGGCACTACTTTGCTATATTTCATTAACAAAAGCTCCACGAAAAGTAAAATTGGTACAATATAATACAAAAACAATTGATGTTGCAATGAAAGTGTTAGATAGCCTCAGGCTACAAGCTCTATTAGCTAATATGTTTGCTACCAAGTAAACTGCAAAATAGCAAAATGCATGTACCTAGTTTTAGAAAAAAAAAAGACGGGAGACAAGTAAATAAAAAATTTAGGAAATTTGAAAGGAAATATAGGGATTGCATAAAAAGGAACAGAGACAAGATTGGGACACAGACATGTTATGATATATCGACGTACCTATAATGTTACGTTGATATAACATAACATGTCTGTGTCCCAATCTTGTCTCCGTTCCTTTTTATGCAATCCCTATATTTCCTTTCAAATTTCCTAAATTTTTTATTTACTTGTAGTATTTACAGATGTAGGGATATGGGGTTACACATGTTATGATTCTTGCATGCTATCATTTGTCTGCATGCATGCTGACCTTCTACATTGTGTCTGCAGTTTTTGGCACTTCAATCCCTACATCCTTCATCATTTTATTGAAAATGTTTTAATCCTCGGTGCACATGCGCAGGAGGGTTACAGTAGTTGTCTGGTCTGTCTGTGTCAGTTAAGTCACATCTCTGGAGCGTCTCTTCATCCAGAAAGTAGTGTCACATACTCGGTGGGCAATGGAGGCCAAAACTTTCTCTGAAGCCGCTCTGTTACAGAGATCCAGTACTCCCTCTGTTGAAGGCCATATACAGTCGGCCATTTTCCTGCAGAAAGCCGCACATGTGCATTATACTATAGTACATGTTGCGCCAAGGGTTCTGCACTTTAGCGCATTCATTTCTTGATTATTGGCACCACTATCCCTATACATCCTTCAATGATTTCACATAAAAGAGAGCAGCACATTTACTACATCCCTCAAAGTCTCTATATACCTACACATGTACTATTTTGACAAATGGTTAATGTTTGAATGATAGTCATATGCACTTCATTTAATTAACAGATGGTCCTGAAACTGGAGACGTTCGTCATGGACTTGTGATGGTGTTCCAATCAGGGACCTGGGTGCCTGTTACTGATAGATCAGGAAGCTGGACACAACAAAACTCAAATGTTGTGTGCAAACAGCTTGGGTATAATGGTTAGTGCATTCAAGTGTATTCTCACATCATCTTGTCACAGGGTTCATGTTCATGTAGATGCAATCAAAACAGTACAAAGTGCATGCCTTACATTGCTTTTTATAACACATGCTCTTTAATATGTGAAGTACTTCTGATGCCTGTTCTCTATCTCTTTCAGGAACAAGTAGAAATTATATAAACTCTTACACTGGGAGTTTGAGTACTGTGACAGAGCTGATAGACAATGTGAATTGCACTGGCACTGAATCTAAACTGATTGATTGTTCCCATAACATCACCTTGCAGAATTCCTACACTTCACCCAGAGTAATGTGTTCATCCTGTGAGTAAAACTATCACTTTTCAGTATATAATTTTCATGTAATAGTAAATAGTATGGAAGTCATGATCAGTGCAGTATGTGTCTTTCATGCTATAACTTATATCATCATATACTAAGATTCTCACTGAACATAGTAGATACATACATACATTAATATATGCATAGTAGTTGTTATATGCCTACAGATAACTGTGATGATGGAGATATCAGACTAGTTAATGGTAAATCTGATATGGAGGGAAGAGTAGAGCTCTGTCGTAATCGAAAGTGGGGGACAGTGTGTGACTCTCAGTGGACAGACAGGCACACAGCAGTAGTCTGTAGGTATTTTGGATTCAGTGACATTATTGGAGGTAGGTTTTAGGTACATATCATTTAGGTACGTACCTTATAATCTACATACTCTATTTAAACACCTAGTTTTACTGTGCACTCAATTTTCAGATTCAACCTATTTTACATCTGAGAGATTTGGTGAAGGGTCTGGTCCTGTTTTCATTGACTATGTTGCTTGCACTGGATCAGAATCAAGATTATGGAGATCGTCACCAAGATCACAGATTGATTGCTTCTCTTTCACTCATTACTATGGATGCTCTCATAGTGGTGATGTGGGAGTCCGCTGTCAGCCAGGTATATATTACAATATATTGGTGGGGCTGTGTAATAGTGCAGCAGTCAATCATCACCTCATCATTTCTTATCTCTAAATGCTTAGCTTCCTGCTCTAATGGACAAATCAGACTCATTGAAGGTTCCTCAGAAATTGAAGGTCGTGTTGAGATCTGCTCCAATCAGAGATGGGAAACTATATCAACAAGTTTTTGGGGTAGTGATGAGGCAAGAGTCACCTGCAATGCACTTGGCTATGGTTTTGGTAAGAAATATGACTCACCTATTGTCACCTCGATGCACTCATGTGGAATGTGGCAATCAATTAGTGTACATTTATTTCTTCAGAGGAGATTGCTGACAGAAATATTGACTACTACTACTACTACTACTACTACTACTACTACTATTACCGGGTCCGTCCCTACTATTATTATGATTACAATTGCTGTCTTTGGTTTGGAAGGGGTGGAGGACCAAAGCACTCAAACTACTTTCAGTGTAGGGGAACAGAGCTGGACCTTTCACAGTGTCATAGCTTCCCCCACACAACACTGCAGACACACAATGATGCAGGGATGAGATGCCATGGTATGTACTATATATTACACAAGTGTAAAAAACATTTCATTAAAATGTTAAAGGATGTAGGGATGGTAGTGCCAAAAATTAAAGAAACAAGATTGTAATAACCCGAGTGGTGCACAGTGAACAACTGATTATGATATGACCATAGACGTATATAGTTTGGAGTTCAGAGTTCACGCTACCACAAAGATGAATTACAATTCATGTATGCAGACAAGGGATAATTTACATGAAGAGTCTTAATTATAGTTGTTGGAAGGGATAATTGCATGCAACAATAACAACATGCGTAACCCCACAAAATAAAATGTAGGGAGGGTTACGCATGTTGTTATTGTTGCATGCAATTATCCCTTGTCTGAATTGTAATTCATCTTTGTGGTAGCGTGAACTCTGAACTCCAAACTATATACGTCTATGGTCATATCATAATCAGTTGTTCACTGTGCACCACTCGGGTTATTACAATCTTGTTTCTTTAATTTTTGGCACTACCATCCCTACATCCTTTAACATTTTAATGAAAATTTTTTTACACTTGTTTCACTAGTTTTTCTTGGGTACCTACTTGTGCTCGCACGAGCCCCACCCACTTCTAATCCCGCGGACCTGCACGCGCGCTTGAGCCCCACCTTTCTATGAAACGTGAAATGCACGTGACCACACAGAAAATGGCTTCCGACAAATAAGGAAAATTTGCGATTATACAGTTGTGAGTAAAGTTACGAAGATTCTCTTGGTCAAGGATCACGCACGCAAGGGAAAGGAGTCGTTTCATGTAGAAACCAAGCACAGTACTTGTGCCAATTTTGCGGTAGGCCAGTTCAACTGAATTAGTAGAAGAAGAAGAAGAAGAAGATGATGAACAAAAATATCCAAAAAGGGGTGTGTGGCAAATTCAGTAAGTCACTGTGTATTTTACGTACTTTAAGGGTCTTAGCGGGTACAGAATCACTCGTAGAGTACGTGTATGTATCTAAAAGGGCTTGTAACTACCGCGTTTGGGAGTTCTGAGCCATTCTATTTTGGAAAATGGGCATGTTCTGTCGGCACCATCCCTACATAGAGAGTCTACCGACTCTCTGATACATGTTATATAGCAGTATTTACATTATATTTATATTCCATAGTATATACTACAGTGCATTTTTGGCAAGTAGAGTGTGCCCACCTATAGTTAGACAATAGGCCAATTTGAAAGTGTCAGTGTGCAATAAAATTCGAACTCATTTATGACATTATGGTATGTAGTCTAAGAGTGCAGGTCACATATATATTACATAATTACATAGAAATATCGGCCCATCGTCACAACTAAGTGAACTAGCTTGCTCTGCTCACAAATTAGAAGAACCATGCCCAATTGGTCAGATATTATCCCTTAGACCATAAATAATTGGTAAACTTCCTCACATGCATAAACCTGGCCTTTATAGATCTGTAATTTTTTAGGCATCAATCTTGGATTTTTCTTGTGATGTTCTGTGATCTATAGTTGCTCAATGTATGTTAGGATGAACTGTTGTATGTAACTGTAGGTAACTGTACTGATGGAGATGTAAGACTAGTAGGAGGAAGGTCAGAGTTTGAGGGAAGAGTGGAGGTGTGTCTCAATAGGAGGTGGGGCACTGTCAGTAGTGATGGATGGACACAAACCAACACTCATGTCGTCTGCAATGAGTTTGGATATGATTTCTCTGGTAAGAGTTGCACCCATTAGGCATATAATTATTTTGCTTCATGAGGTATACTATACAAGACATGCCCACAGACATTTCAACTGTCCTTCTACAATTCTGTTGCTATCTAGTAGCTATCAGGGTATACCATAATGTGTCTTCATAGAATTATTGAGTGTGTTGATTTCTGCACCTTAATTATCTATAATGTAATTATCATTTTTTATTATAGATAATGCAATGGTGAACCTATCCATACCTCACGCCATCTCAAAACCAGTCTATCTACATGATGTTGTCTGCTCCAGTTCAGATCTGAACCTGTTGGGATGTAGCTTCAGCAAGTATTCAGGACACATAAATGATATTGAACATGCAGTAGTCGCCTGTCAAAAGCGTAAGGATTATATACAGTGAAGTGTCAAAATTGATCACATTAGACTCTATATTCATCCATATACAAATAACTCATACACATGTATACACGTAGCCTCATGTGAAGATGGAGATCTAAAACTTGTGGGTGGCATATCAGAGAAAGAAGGCAGACTGGAGGTGTGTTTTGATCAAAGATGGGGCACTATCAGTGGAGATGGATGGACACATGCTGACACTCAGGTTGCTTGCAGACAACTTGGATACTCTACTTCAGGTATGGTGAAGGTACTTGTGCCAATTTTGAGGAAAAATAATAAAAGATAGAACAAATTGGTAGTTTTCTGATATTAAAGACCATGTGGTGGACCCAACAATTGTTTAATTTGACATCATTCCTACAACTATAATTAGGACTCTTCATGTAAACTACTAGAATTCACACTCACAGTCATTCATGTCCTCTTTTCCAGATGTTTCCTACTCCAAAAGTCAGAGAACTCAGTCGTCTACATCTCTTCCTGTCCACTACACGGCAGTGGGCTGCTATGGCTCTGAAGAAAAGCTCAATGAGTGTGGCCACCACAAATATACCAGTTCAGATCCTTCTATGGACATTAGCATCAGCTGTATCAGTAGTGAAGACAGTAGCAGCAGCAGCAGTAGCAGTGACAGTGTGTCTTCAGCAGCTCTAACAATAGCAGTTTTGTGTATTATTGCTGTTATCATTTTGATTGCAGTGCAGATCTTTGTTCTCTTATTCAAACGAAGAAAGATAACCATGCTAAGGTGAATACAATTTACTTATAATCATGCTGTATGATATTCCAACTACCTTCCCAACAGTAATCAGCTTGGTGCAAGACTGGAGGCCTACACACCCACTGATGATACTAAGATTGAAACTGCCTTACAAGACGATCACTATGAAGGTAAACCTCGGGCAACAGTTGCCAATCCAAGCTACACCGCAAGTGAACATCAGGGTGCCAAGAAACTGATACCAGCAAAGAAGAAGTCTTCATCAGTACCATACGAAAAGTTTGAACCTTCGCCCATTTATGAATCCCCTGATTGAGCAGTCATTGAATACACGATTAGTTTTGGCACCCAAGAATTTTGAATTAACTTTGTAAAGTGTGTGCCTGTGTATAAGTGTCTACTATTTAGGCTGTAGCTATATAGAGACTGTTGCATGATTATCTTTTAGCAGGTTATAATATACGTGGATTTCAAAAGTTGTATAAAATACCGCGTAAAGTTATTGCGCATGCGTGCATACAAGAAACTTTCTACGACGAATATAATCACTTTCCCACATCAATACCTCCTTAACACCAACTCTGGAGTACCAAAGTGCAACTCAGCTATAGACAACACTAGTAAATGTACTGTCTGGTACATTTCCTGTGTGGGCTATATACAGAACAACATGCTCAAAGTGCCAATTATCTGTCTGCGTGCTATACAGCATAGATCTACTACTACCATTTTTGTGTAGCACAGTAGTCTGTGATATCATGCAGTCTATACTGATTGGACCGCTTCATGTCTTTCTGGTAGTCGTCATCATACCAATATGTAAGTAAGCTTTCTAGCTACTAGGTATAGGTCAGCTTGATCTGTCATTTATGCAGATGCTCGGTATCGATATGGTGATATTCGTCTGTTAGGAGGTTCCTACCAGTGGGAAGGTCGAGTGGAAATCTTCATCTCTGGAACATGGGGCACTATTACTGACTCTGAGTGGACCAACAATGATGCACAAGTTGTCTGCCGCAAGCTGGGACATTTCAAGCCAGGTACTAAATCAACACACTTCATATAGTTGCCATACCTGTATTGCGTATTCAGGATCAAGTGATAGGAACACCAAGTTTTCATGAAGATCCATACCGACTACACAATCTTTTATGTGACTATAATATTTGGCAATGTACATGTCCAGTAGCTAGCTACCTTGATGATGTTTCTTTGGCTTCTTTATTTGTCAAGTGTCTGAGTATTAAGCCACTTGCTAGAAGTACAATTGGCCACTATGTGTAATTATAAAGTTATTAATACCTCATTGAGTTGGACACTAGAAATTGTGTGGTTGTATGCAGAGAGCTTGGATATAATGGTTAGTATGTATATAATTCAACAATTCCATTTTATCAGTGAACACTATTCATTTATATAGATTGAACCACAACACATTACAACTGTCATGATATACATTCTGTAACATACATTCTTGTCAAAAAGAAAATAAAGTGGATGTCTTGCCTCATTTATAAGGCATTATTTTGCCTTTTTGTTTTCAGAAACTATGCATGTTTTCCAAACTATTACACTGGGAGATTGAGTACTATGAAAGTGTTGATAGACAATGTGGATTCCACTGGCACTGAATCTAAACTGATTGATTGTTCTCACATTACCAACTACCTGGATTCCTACACTTCACCTATAGAGTGGAGTGTCGATATGGTGAGCATTGATGTTGCATTGCTAACATATTGTACACAAGAGTTTGTGCACAAGCTAGGTACATGTATGTGTACATGCACTACAACGTTGTTTACTTCTACAGATGACTGTGGTAATGGAGATATTAGACTAGTTAATGGTGAAACTGAAACGGAAGGAAGAGTAGAGATATGTCTTTATCTGAGGTGGGGGACAGTGTGTGACTCTCAGTAGACAGACAAACACACAGCAGTAGTGTGTGGATATCTTGGATTCAGTGATATTATTGGTGGTATGTTGAAAACTAAGAAGGAATTTGTGTATATAAGTTATTCTTCATACTCAATATACATGACAAGAAAAAACATTTTCACTAAAATGTTGAAGGATGTAGGGATGGAAGTGTCAAAAAGTATAGAAACAAGGTCAAAGTTCAGCATGCATGCAGGAGATGATAGCATGCAACAATCATAACATGCGTAACCCCATATAGTATTTACAGATGTAGGGATATGGGGTTATGTGATAGGCCGTTTGAACTGAAGAAGAAAGAAGAAGAAGAAGAACAATCGGCGTTTTTACAATTTTCCGAGAATCACTGTATAGCTGTATATTTTACGGAGTTTGAGAGTATTATAGTGTATAGAGGCACTTGCAGAGCACGTTGTTTGTCTGAAAAGGCCTATAACATCCGCGTTCGAGAGTTCTCAGCCGTTACTTTTGTATAGGGCTAATGGGCGTGTCTGGGCCATCCCTACATATAGAGTCTACTGACTCTATGATACACAAACACTCACACACACCAATTTATACCGTAGCCTCGTGTAAGAATGGAGATCTAAAACTTGTGGGTGGCAGATCAGAGGACGAAGGTAGACTTGAGGTGTGTTTTGATCAAAGATGGGGCACTATCAATGGAGATGGATGGACACATGCTGATACTCAAGTTGCTTGCAGATAACTTGGACACTCCACTTCAGGTACATATGCAAGCTAGAATATACACAAGTATGATCATGCAGCGCCACACAGTTTAGTCACAATAATGAATTGCAAGTATATACATACATTATGCAAAATGGATATTGTATATGCCAATACACCTATGCCTTTTTCATAATTAAATGTGTTTGTGACTGAACTATATAGCAGACTGTGATTCATGTGTCTCTCTCTTTCCCAGATGTCACATATACTAGAACTTGGACATCTCGTGATTGGTCATCTGCATCTCTCCCTGTCCACCTCACTGCAGTTGGCTGCTATGGTTCTGAAGAGAAGCTCATCGACTGTGCCCATCACAATTATACCAGTTCACTCTCTAGGGACATTAGCATCAGTTGTAGCAGCAGTGATAGTGGGGAGAGTGAGGCCAGCAGTGTGTCTGCAGCAGCTCTATCTATAGCTGTCATCTTTGCTTTTGTTGTCATTGTTTTGGCTACAGTGCTAATCATTGTCTTACTCAGACAAAAGAAGAAAGCTGTGCCTGCAAGGTGAATATCCTTCAATAGCATTTTTAGAAATTCCTGTCACTTTCTTGCACTTTTATGTAATGCTAGTAGACATTGTCAGCTTCATACAGGATCTTAGACTAGCTCTGTATCGAACCTATGACTTCTGATTACTAGTCAGGCACTCTTACCACTGAGCCACTGGATCTGGTATCAGGAGAATGCCAAAAATAACCTAGCTCTCACATTCCAGACCTATAGTGGTACTAAGTCAGTAATACTATATATCATGTTAGTAAATCAATGCTCACTATCTTTACACCAGCAATCAGCTTGGTACAGCACTGATGAACCAAAATGCAGATAAAGTCAGATATGCAACTGGAGGTAGCATTGACAATATGTCTATTGATGCAAACGTAAATGATCCTCTGCTATGTGATGATCCGATGGATGACCACAGAGATGTTGGAGTTGATGTTCGTTCAGATGATTATGTCACCAAATCTGCCTAAACCACTCCAACAACAACAGTGCAGAACTGAAAATATCATGACACATTACATATAGAATATATTTGTGTACACGAACTATATTACACAAGTGTAAAAAATATTTCATTAAAATGTTAAAGGATGTAGGGATGGTAGTGCCAAAAATTAAAGAAACAAGATTATAATAACCCGTAGTGAACAACTGATTATGATATGACAATACACAACTTATGTATATAGTTTGGAGTTCAGAGTTCATGCTACCACAAAGATGAATTACAATTAATTCATGTATGCAGACAAGGGATAATTGCATGCAACAATAACATCATGCGTAACCCCATAAAATAAAATGTAGGGAGGGGTTACGGATGTTGTTATTGTTGCATGCAATTATCCCTTGTCTGCATACATGAATTGTAATTCATCTTTGTGGTAGCATGAACTCTGAACTCCAAACTATATACATAAGTTGTGTATTGTCATATCATAATCAGTTGTTCACTACGGGTTATTACAATCTTGTTTCTTTAATTTTTGGCACTACCATCCCTACATCCTTTAACATTTTAATGAAATATTTTTTACACTTGTTTCACTAGTTTTTCTTAGGTATAGTATCCATTTCTCTACGTAGAGTAATCCTTACTTGCTTGTCTTCGCACGAGCCCCACTACTCCCGCGGACCTGCGCGCGCACTTGAGCCCCACCTTTCTATGGAACGTGTGCACGTGACCATATAGAAAATGGCTTCAAACAAATAAGGAAAATTTGCGATTGCAGAGCCCTGAGTAAAGTTACGAAGATTCTCTTGGTCAAGGATCACGCATGCAAGGGAAAGGAGTCGTTTCATGTAAAAACCAAGAACAGTACTTGTGCCGCTTTTGCGGTAGGCCAGTTCAACTGAAGAAGAAGATGATGAACCAAAAAATCTAAAAAGGGGTGTGTGGCAACTTCCATAAGTCATTGTAGCTGTGTATTTTACGTACTTTGAGGGTCTTAGCGGGTACAGAATCACTCGTAGAGTACGTGTATGTATCTAAAAGGGCTTGTAACTGCCGCGTTTGGGAGTTCTGAGCCATTCTATTTTGGAAAATGGGCGTGTCCTGTCGGCGCCATCCCTACATAGAGAGTCTACCGACTCTCTAATATAGTTTGTGTACACAAAGTAGCCTCGGTTCCCAGACCTTCCCCGTTGCGCATAATTGTGCGCGTTGATTGTGCGCGTTGATTGTGCGGGGGAGGGAACATTTGAAATTGGGGAAGGCCTGGGATGAAACATCACGTGAGGGGTAGACGTTGGGAGACGCGCTAGCGCGCGCCGCTGTTGACCTCATCAGAAATTCTTATATACTCGCGAGAGCTGAGATGTTCGACGTACGTGGCTGGTGAGTATGGAGTATATATACGCTACGCTTACACTGGCATAAGTCTAGCTCTATTCTCGAGCGAGAAGCTTAGGTAGTGACTTCGTTGTCAACGGGGCGCGCGCAACGCGTCATCCCTCACGTGATGTTTCATCCCAGGCCTTCCCTGATTTTAAAAACGCAGATCTACGCGCAACGGGGAAGGCCTGGGAACCGAGGCTATACACAAAGTAGATCTACACTCATTGAGGGGCACTAAAAGTGTATGCACATGCTCTATAGCTACCATGGGAATTATCACAGTTGTTTTGTCCACAGCCAATTATAATTTGATTGTTCTTATAATTATTTCTTCCCATAATTGGTAAATAAATCTACACGGACAGTATACGGAGTAGATATCTAAATTACGGAGTGCTTTGACTAGCGTGCTCCACACGTACGTCCCTAGCTAGTTTCGGGAGTTTCTTCAGCCAGCTCCAGTTGCTTCCATATGTGAGTGTTGCCTAATACACACTACAGCTATTGAGTACCGTGGCTGTGATGGATGTCTCGTTTCATTTTTATTTGTCTGCAATCTAAATTTCTGCAGTAGCTATAAGGTATTGTTTGACAACATGCCGTGTGCTGATGGACTGATTGGATTGCTTAATATCTTCCTGATAGTTACCACACCTATATGTAAGTCATTTCACGTGCTGTGCTCCCTACAAAATCACAGTAATTCATCATGCATGCATGCACAGATGCTCAGCATGGATATGGTGATATTCGTCTGGTAGGAGGCTCCTACCAGTGGGAAGGTCGAGTGGAGATCTTCATCTCTGGAACATGGGGCACTATTACTGACTCTGAGTGGACCAAGAATGATGCACAAGTTGTCTGCCGCAAGCTGGGACATTTCAAGCCAGGTGCTGCAACACAGCTCATGGTTGTAATAACTGCATGTGTAGTTTTTGTTGGTTATGTTTTGTCTAGATGCCCCTTTAGAAGCTCAGACTACCTGAAATAACAATGTTATAACATTATCTGTTACTTGTCAGTATGCTTTCTGTGTGTGGTAATACATACAGAATTGTGGGCCTGAACAAATGAACATGTAAGGTTGTATGGCTGTTACTACAGTTAACATTGTGGTTTGGTGTCTCAACTGTTGAATTATAGTACATGCATACTCAATATTAAGCCATCACCTTTTTATTGACTACACATACCTTTTTCAGTACAATAAATATATATTTTTTCCACTGGGGTATGTATGTATGTATCCATCGTAAATGTGTAAACTTGGCTATCATAAAAATACGGTTATCAAGGTTGCATCATTTCAGAGGTTTCTACATTTCTGTCTTGGTGTGTATACTGTATGTTGCAGGTTGCTTGTCAGTGTATAAGAGAAGTAGGCGGGAAGTAGACAGCCTCTCAAGTGGCATGTGGCCACCTATGTAAACTTATATAATGCACTCAGTTATGAGTTTGTGACTAAGTTAATCACAGAGTCCGCCTACAACTTCAGTGCACTTGACAACCATCTTGCAAGGCACAGTACTACAAACAGGTGGTCAAAAGGAATGTAGTAATTCGTAGTACAAACCATAGGGGAATTATTTCAAGGATGTAAACATGTTTGTGTTTTTAATAGATGAAAGAGAATTGGTCTTACAAAAGTGCATGAACAGCATGCTTCCGTTAATAGCAGATGTCACATTCCTTTTATATGCAGTAATCTTGCATTCATCCCATTTATCTCCATCACCTAAACTTCTTCATTCTTTAGTCCCCTTACAATCATCTACTTCTGTTTTCCTTCATTAACCATAAACCACTCTTGCACACAAATTTGTACCACATGTTTACTACCAACATTCATTCAGACTCATACAATAGTTAGTGGTTAATATCTGTATGTTAGAAGATTGCATTGTTGGGTGAGTAGGAGCAAATCCAAATAGTCATAGAGTTGTACACGTAGTCATACAGTGTACATGCACATGGCAAAATAATCAAGAAATGACAGTAATATTTTTATAAACTATCACAAATTGTGGGAGAAGGCTTAGTGTAAGTATATATGCAGTAGCATATCAGCTTCAAGTATGCATGCTATAATACTGGTGCTATGCATAACACTCCAACGCATAGATAGTTGAACCTCAGCCATGACTCATGCCTGTGGTATTAGTGGATACTATAGGGGCACAGCTGTGGTGTTTACACACATGTCACTAATGTGCATGTGTACATTGTGTGGTTACATATCTTGGCATGGGGCATTGGTAGGTTAAGAGCTTTAAGAATGTGAACAACAACCTGTGTATACACATAGAGCTTATGTAGTCTGTGTTGCATTGCCACATGTTATAATCACAGTTTCCTGTTGGATTAGGCTATGCCTTCATTTAAGCCTAGTATTTGGTTTTTTAGTCCTACTGTAATATTAATGTGCATGCAATAAATGCTTGTGACCACAATAGCATATAAATGTAACCTCATCTTCATGTCCATCAAAATACTCTATGATATTCTATTCCGGCGCAAGACAAGAAAAGAAATATGAAGCTAAGACATATATCAGAGAGTCGGTAGACTCTCTATGTAGGGATGGCGCCGACACGCCCATTAAGCCTTAAGAAATGTAACGGCTCAGAGCTCCCCAACGCGGCAGCTATAAGCCCTTTTAGAAACATAACATGGCCTACGAGTGTTTCTATACACGATAAGACCCTCAAAGATGGTAAAATACATCGCCACAATGATATGCGTGATTTTGCTAAAACCCGATTTCTCCAACATCTTCTTCTTCTTCTTCTTCTTCTTCTTCTTCAGTAAACAGGCATAACTCAAAATCGGCTTAAGTATTTGTCTTCATTTTTGTACAAATCGGTTTCTTTTTGGCAGGCGCAGTGCCTTTCACCAAAAAATGGTTATATAAAGTACAACTAAGAGCCACGCCCACAGACTTCCTCTCTGTTGTACGCCATTTTTATTTTGTCCACGTATTCGAGCTCGCAGCATAGTCGTTACTCAGGCTCTCGAAGAAAGAGAGAGCCTGGGTATATAGCTACGAGGCTACAGCATAGGTGTGCAGCAAATTAGTGTAACTTCGGTTTGCGTTACAGGTGTAAGTTGATCGACTCTGTTCTCAGAATCTGCTGGTTTTTTTTCTCAGTATCCCCACTCTCCATTGCGCGTACAGGCTTTGGAAGTGTCTGGGGGCCGACACGCCCATAAAGCCTTAATTGAACAGCGCAGAACTCCTGAACGGTGCTGTTATAAGGCTTTATAGACACATAATATGGCATACGACTGTTTCTATACAACAAAAAAACAGTGAAACAAGGGAGTAAAAACATTTCCATTAAAATGTTAAAGGATGTAGGGATGACAGTGCCAAAAAGTAGAGAAACAAGTGTAGTGTATATATATGCAGCAACACAGGGAATGAGAGATTATATTTATATGGAGCAAGACAGAGGATGAAGGCAGTATATTATATGCACCAAGACAGGGGATGAGGGCATGCAACAATAATAACATGCGTAACCCTCCCTACATCTTTCATTATGGGGTTATGATTGTTGCATGCCCTCATCCCCTGTCTTGGTGCATATAATATACTGCCTTCATCCTCTGTCTTGCTCCATATAAATATAGTCTCTCATTCCCTGTGTTGCTGCGTATATATACACTACACTTGTTTCTCTACTTTTTGGCACTGTCATCCCTACATCCTTTAACATTTTAATGGAAATGTTTTTACTCCCTTATAGGGTCAAACAGCTGCTGTATGTACAATGTTTGTTGTTGCATGATTGCAGAAATAGCTAACTATTTAGCTAAAAGATTCATTGTAGGATGAATATACAGTATGGATAGACTGAGGTAGGAGGAGTATGTATATTGCTACACATATTGCTGGACACTATGTGGGTGGTTTGTTGACATTTCACAATGTCAGGGTACTTACATAATGAAGTTATGTCTACATTCTTTCTGACACAGGTGCTACAGCTCATACTGATGCCTATTTTGGTGAAGGTAGTGGTCCAATACATCTAGACTTTGTGCAATGTTCTGGTTCAGAGTACAACGTGACTGAGTGTGAAATAAGACATGACAGAGTAAGGATTGACCACTCCTCTGATGTGGGAGTAAAGTGCCAGCCAGGTAGGTTCATACAGTAATGTAGTATTTTGTGTGGGTGAATCAATGGCCACCCACACTTTTAAAAAGGTTTCTTGTAGCCATTGGAAGTCATATAGTGCAGGAAGTGTTAAGCAAACAAGGGGCAACACCATTCACCTGCTTTCCTGTAATGACATTGCAAGGCTAGCAGAGAAAAGACACTGTTTCTTAGTCAAACATTATCAAACCCTGTGGTTCTGGTCACATCTTGTCACTTCTAAAAGCTTCCAGAAACTATAATACAGCAGTGCTGTATTATAGTTTCTTAGCCAAGTCCTTGTCCAATATTTCTTGTAAGATACCTGTGCCAGTGCTTTAACCAATAGTAATGCATGTTTGGCCCAAGTTTAGACAGTAACCCTAGAGTTAGTTGATTACCTCCATTGCAACATTTCTGGTTATATGAACAACAGTGTCATAGCCGTAGCAAAATGATTGAAACTGAGAGATGCAGGGCTTGTAGCTATGGTCACCAAATATTAACATAAAAACATTTAGTGTCATACAATACATCATACTCAGAAAATTTAGACCAGAACTCCCTGATATCGCCTGCCTGTTGTTTGCTCATGATTCAGTAATACACGCGTGTAATTAGATCTAGACAGAAACTTTTCCATGCGGTTAATTAGATCATTCTGAGCTGTTTGGAGCTGCTCAGGCTCCGTGACAGGTATATACCTGGATGAGTTGGATTTTACAAATATGTGTCTCCATGTGCTTCTTGGTGAAAATTAGTGGGGGCAGTGCCCCCTTAGGAAAATTTTAGTGCCCTTCCCCCACTTCCTATGCCTATGAGTGTTATATTAGTTGGATCTCTTCTTTTTTCAGCTGATGAGGCATATAGAGAGGGAGATATTCGTCTGATAGGAGGATCCTATAACTGGGAGGGTCGTGTGGAGATATACTGGATTGGGACATGGGGGACTATTAATGACACTTCATGGAGTAATAGTGATGCTGAAGTTGTCTGCAGACAGTTGGGACACTCCACAAGTGGTATGTAGTTATGTGACTTTGTGAGACACGTTCATTGACTTGTGATACAGGTGCTATTGGCCATTGCTGTGGTTACTATGGAGAGGGCAGTGGAGCAATACACATTCGGGAAGTGACCTGCTCTGGCTCAGAGATAAACATTACTAGCTGTACCTACATCAATAACACTGTCGTGACTAGTCATGCACAGGATGTGGGGGTTGAATGTCAGCAAGGTCAGTTTTTCACACTTAAAAAGAAGACTGGAATAATTTAAAACACCAGAGACACCAAGCTGCAAACTGAAATACACATCATTTACTTGCAGCTTGATCCCTCTTAATAATGAAGTTTCATTGATGTTTGCACCAAGTGCAAAATAGAAATCAGGCAGATCTAGATCAGTACTTTATAATTACACAATTTGACTGCTTCCTCAATCCATTGCCCGATATGTATTTGTGAGTATGTAACTATCATTGTTAATAGGTGAGGATATTAAGGAGGGAGATATCCGTCTGCTTGCTGGCAGCTACTTATGGCAGGGACTTGTGGAGATATTCTTAGATGGTGTCTGGGGTAGAATTAATTATGATGGTACAGACTATTCTGATGCTAGAGTTGTCTGTCGACAGCTTGGATACAATACGTATGGTAAGATATTGACTAGGAGATAGATTAACCTTGTTACTAAGAACATTCCAGCCTCATGAGAGCCTTCTAAAGCTAGTAATAAGACAAGCTGGAATGTGACTCAATGTAAGGCGGTAGTTCCTTCCTGTTAAATCTCCGACATATTAGCCCCACAAATCTTCCGTACACTTCCTGTTATATTTCAATAGTGTGTAAAGATTTATGCATGCACACGTACACATATATACTCACAAATCGTTATTATGTAATTGTTTTTCATGATCCCTACTGTAACACACTTTAATATTTTATGGTACTGTGTTGCATGACATTGCATCATCATCCACAGATGTTGACCATAGTTACAATTATAAGGAAATGGGTGAACTAAATCCCCACTTTCACTTTATACGTCCTGAATGTTCTGGAGGAGAATACAGAATAACTGATTGTCCGTATACCATGGAGCTCTCCTACTATGAGGAGTGGGTTGTCTACTGCATTGTAGGTAAGTAACTTAGCTCTATCACAGCAAAAATTGTTTGCTATTTTAAACATTGTTTATGGTTGCATGTTTCATAGAAAAGATTAGATATTGTTCTTTATAGTTCCACTAAACATGAATGTCTGTGTGGGATTTCCACTAAGGAATTATTGCAATGTGTATTACTCATCATTTCTAAATGTCTGTGTTAATTATTGCTATGTGTATTCTGTAATTGTTTATGGAATGTAGCCATTATACAACTGTAACTAACAGGACATATAAATTTAGTGATTTACTCACCCATGTAATTGTCCTTCATACTTGGATATGTACGCAATTAATCACTTATTGCATCACTACATACTGGACTGCACAATTAGCACATTCCTTATTTCATGCTGAGTCATATTTTAAAATATGATGCAACTGAGGTCAACTATATTTTTGCAGTGAATTAACACTGTCCAATATAATTTCTACGTCTATAATTTTTGTTTTGCTACTAGAAATTACACAAGTTAGAACACCAAATATCCAAAACAGCAGAAATATGAGCAGAGAATTTTATTTATGAAATCCTTCTCTGTAACAATCACTTAGCATGTTACTATGTACAAATCTGTACATACATGTAGATTCAGGCCCCAAAAGAAATAGCACTCCCATAACTTATATTTAATTCCCAAGATAAATGTCTATTGCTTGTTTTTCATCAGAGGTTCTTAAGGTAGAGGTAGCATCAATATTTGTGTTTATAAGTCTTAAAGGCTTGGAACTCAAGTGTAAATACATTTCCATTAAAATTAAATGATTTACTGCCCATAATCAAAGATACAAGTTGGGATGATGGCAGATGATGATTGGCAAAACCTACATTCCTATGTCTTACATACCATCATCCCTGCATCCTGCACTTTATATATTTAATCCTCAGTGCACATGCACAGGAGGGTTACAGTAGTTGTTTGGTCATGTCAGTTAAGTCACATCTCACAAATTTGTGGGGTTTTCTCTTAAGCCAGTCTGTTACAAAGATCCAGTACTCCCTGTGTTGAAGGCCATGTACAGTCAGCCATTTTCCTGCGGAAAGCCGCACGTGTGCATTATACTATAGTACGAATTTATCACATGTTGCGCCAAGGGTTCTGCACTTTAGTGCATTCATTTCTTGATTATTGGCACCACTATCCCTATACATCCTTCAATTATTTCACATAAAAGAGAGCAGCACATTTACTACATCACTCAAACTCTCTATATAGCTACACATGTACTATTTTGACAAATGGTTAATGTTTGAATGATAGTCATATGCACTTCATTTAATTAACAGATGGTCCTGAAACTGGAGACATTCGTCATGGATTTGTGCAGGTGTTCCAATCAGGGACCTGGGTGCCTGTTACTGATAGATCAGGGAGCTGGACACTACAAAACTCAAATGTTGTGTGCAAACAGCTTGGGTATAATGGTTAGTGCATTCAAGTGTATTCTCATATCATCTCATCACAGAGTTCATGCTCATGCGGATGCAATCAAAACAATATATCAGTACAAAGTGCATGCCTTACATTGCATGCTCTTTAATATGTGAAGTCTTGTGTGTGCCTGTTGTCTATCTTTTTCAGGAGCAAGTAGATATTACATAAACTATTATACTGGGAGTTGGATTACTGTGAGAGAGCTGATAGACAATGTGGATTGCACTGGCACCGAATCTAAACTGATTGATTGTCCCCATAACACTACCTTGCAGAATTCCTACACTTCACCAAGAGTAGATTGTTCATACTGTGAGTAAAACTATCACTCTTCAGTATACGATTTTTTATGTAATAGTAAATAGTATGGAAGTTATGATCAGTGCATGTATAATGTAGCCTGGTAATATTTGGTACATATGTACTAAGATTGTCACTGAACATACTAGATACATACATAATACTTGTTATATGCCTACAGATCCCTGTGAAGATGGAGATATCAGACTAGTTAATGGTAACTCTGAGATGGAGGGAAGATTAGAGCTTTGTCGTTATGGAAGGTGGGGGACAGTGTGTGACTCTCAGTGGACAGACAACCACACGGCAGTAGTCTGTAGGTATCTCGGATTCAGTGACATCATTGGAGGTAGGTTTTAGGTATATACATACCCTATAATCTATTTAAATGTCTAGTTTTCTGTACACTCAATTTCAGATTCAACCTATTTTACATCTGAGAGATTTGGTGAAGGGTCTGGTCCTGTTTTCATTGATTATGTTGCTTGCACTGGATCAGAATCAAGATTATGGAGATCGTCACCAAGATCACAGATAGACTGCTTCTCCTTTTCTCACTACTATGGATGCTCTCATAGTAGTGATGTGGGAGTCCGCTGTCAACCAGGTAATATACTTCAAATTCGTGGAGCTACATAATAATGGATCAATGATCAATACCTTACCATTTCTTATCTATAGCTTCATGTTCTAATGGACAAATCAGACTCATTGAAGGTTCCTCCAAAATGGAAGGTCGTGTTGAGATCTGCTCCAATCAGAGATGGGAAACCATATCAACAAATTATTGGGGTAGTGATGAGGCAAGAGTCACCTGCAATGCACTTGGCTATGGTTTTGGTAAGAAATATGACTCACCTATTGTCACCTCGATGCAGTCATATGCAATGTGGCAATCAATTAGTGTACATTTATTTCTTCAGAGGAGACGGCTGACAGAAATATCGATGACTACTACTACTTCTTCTTCTACTTCTGGTTCCGCCCCTACTATTATTATGATTACAACTGCTGTCTTTGGTTTGGAAGGGGTGGAGGACCAACGCATTCAAACTACTTTCAGTGTAGGGGAACAGAGCTGGACCTTTCACAGTGTCATAGCTTCCCCCACACAACACTGCAGACACACTACGATGATGTAGGGATGAGATGCCATGGTATGTACTATATATATACATAAATATATAGTTATATAGCAGTACCTACCTTGTATTTATATTCCGTAGTATGTACTAGGTGAATGTAGTGCATTTTTGGCAAGTGGAGTGTGCCCACCTATAGTTAGATAATAGGCTGATTTGTATCTGACATATACACCAATTAGGCATGGTTCATATAATTTGTGAGCGGAGTGAGCTAGTTAACTTAGTTGTGACAATGGGCCGATATTTCTATGCAATTATGTATATATGTGACCTACACTCTTAGACTACATACCATAATGTTATACGTGAGTTCTAATTTAAGGATGTTCTGTGATCTGTAGTTGCTCAGTGTATGTTGGCATGAACTGTTGTGTTAGAGGAACGCTGTAACTGTAGGTAACTGTACTGATGGAGATGTAAGGTTGGTAGGAGGAAAGTCAGAGTTTGAGGGAAGAGTGGAGGTGTGTCTCAATAGGAGGTGGGGCACTGTCAGTAGTGATGGATGGACACAAACCAACACTCATGTTGTCTGCAATGAGTTTGGATATGATTTCTCTGGTAAGTGTGGTACCCATTAGGCTTATAATACCTTGCATCATGAGGTGCTATACAAGATGTGCTCATTGATATTTCTACTGTCCTTTCACAATTCTGTAGCTTGTCATCGTTTTGTATTTGTAGATAATGCAATGGTGAACCTATCCATACCTCACGCCATCTCAAAACCAGTCTATCTACATGATGTTGCCTGCTCTAGTTCAGATCTGAACCTGTTGGGATGTAGCTTCAGCAAGTATTCAGGACACATAAATGATATTGAACATGCAGTAGTCGCCTGTCAAAAGCGTAAGGATTACAGTAAACTGTCAAAATTTGATCACATTAGACCCTCTATATTCATTCATATACAAAACAACTGATACACATGTATACACGTAGCCTCATGTGAAGATGGAGATTTAAAACTTGTGGGTGGCATATCAGAGGATGAAGGCAGACTGGAGGTGTGTTTTGATCAAAGATGGGGCACTATCAATGGAGATGGATGGACACATGCTGACACTCAAGTGGCCTGCAGACAACTTGGACTCTCTACTTCAGGTATAGTGAAGGTA
This sequence comes from Theonella swinhoei, assembly GCA_963970385.1. Lineage (NCBI taxonomy): Eukaryota > Metazoa > Porifera > Demospongiae > Tetractinellida > Theonellidae > Theonella > Theonella swinhoei. The sequence continues at coordinate 7,085,150 of OZ019949.1, read as the reverse complement.
CTTGTGCCAATTTTGAGGAAAAATAATAAAAGGTAGAACAAGTTTACCAAATGTGTGTTTACTGATATAAAAGACCACATGGTGGACTCAACAATTATTAATTATTCCTACAGTAATTAAGACTCTTCATGTTAACTACTAGAATTCACACTCACACTCATTCACATCCTCTTTTCCAGATGTTTCCTACTCCAAAACTCAGAGAACTCAGTCGTCTACATCTCTTCCTGTCCACTTCACTGCAGTAGGCTGCTATGGCTCTGAAGAAAAGCTCAATGACTGTGGCCACCACAAATATACCAATTCAGATCCTTCTATGGACATTAGCGTCAGTTGTATCAGTAGTGAAGACAGCAGCAGCAGCAGCAACAGTAACAGCAGCACCAGCACCACCAGCAGCAGCAGCAGCAGCAATAATAGTGACAGTGTATCCTCAGCAGCTCTAACAATAGCAGTTGTGTGTATTATTGCTGTTATCATTTTGATTGCAGTGCAGATCTTTGTTCTCTTATTCAAACAAAGAAAGATAACCATGCTAAGGTGAATACAATTTACTTATAATCGTGCTGTATGATATTCCAACTACCTTCCCAACAGTAATCAGCTTGGTGCAAGACTGGAGGCCTACACACCCACTGATGATTTTAAGATTGAAACTGCCTTACAAGACGATCACTACAAAGGTGTTGCTCAGGCAACAGTTGCCAATCCAAGTTACACCGCAAGTGAACATCAGGGTGCCAAGAAACTGATACCAGCAAAAAAGAAGACTTCATCAGTACCATACGAAAAGCTTGAACCTTCGCCCATTTATGAATCCTCCGATTGAGCAGTCATTGAATACACGATTAGTTTTGGCACCCAAGAATTTTGAATTAACTTTGTAAAGTGTGTGCCTGCATATAAGTGTCTACTATTTTCTAGGCTGTAGCTATATAGAGACTCTTGTGTGATTATGTTTCAGCAGGTTACCATAATATATGTGGATATCAAAAGTTGTATGTATTGAATAAAAATAAGACTGCGCTAACTTGAATTGTTATGGATCAGAGTACAGAATAACTGACTGTCAGTTGTGAAAGAATTAACAGTGACCATCATTACCTAGATTTCGGTGTCTACTGCTCTGTTGGTCAGTAACTATAGAGTGGGTTACATTCATCGTATATATTTTATACATAATTGTCAAGTGGAGTGAGCCTACCTAGTCATGAAAATGGGTTGACTTTCTATCAATGTTATGGCCCTGTACATACTGTCATATTATGGGCAAGTTCTAATTTACATGTGCACCAATTGTCCCACTGTCACGACTAGGTGGGCTCACTCCGCTCACTGAAAATGCACTGCATTCTCCTAGTAAATATGTAAGATATATAGTCAGACATGTGATGTGTACTGCACCAATCACCTAGTTATTAATGAGCTATTGTGTCTTCTTAAAATGCACTTCAAATGTACAGATGGACCTGAAACTGGAGATGTTCATCTTACTATTGCAAATCGTGGACGTGTGGAAGTGTTCCTATCAGGACATTGGGAACCAGTTATTAATACCTCATTGAGTTAGATTGAGTTAGAAAATTCAGTGGTTGTGTGCAGAGAGCTTGGGTATAACGGTTAGTATGTATATACCTAAACAATTCCATTTCATCTGTGAACACTATTCACTTAAATAGATTGAGCCACAACATATATATTAAAAACTGTCAAGATATATATACATTCTGTAACATACATTTTCTTGGCAAAAGGAAAAAAAGTGCATGTCTTGCCTCATTTGTATGCCTTTTTGTTTTAGAAACTAAGGCATATTTTCCAAACCATTACACTGGAAGATTGAGTACTGTTAGAGAGCTGATAGACAATGTGGATTGCACTGGCACTGAATCTAAACTGATTTATTGTTCTCACAATACCAAATACCTGGATTCCTACACTTCACCTAGAGTGGAGTGTCGATATGGTGAGTATTGATGTTGCATTGCTAACATATTGTACACAACATTGTGTGCACAAGCTGTTTGGTTTGGGTACATGTATGTGTACATGCACTACAACATTGTTTACTTTTACAGATGACTGTGGTAATGGAGATATTAGACTAGTTAATGGTGAAACTAAAATAGAGGGAAGAGTAGAGATATGTCTTTATCTGAGGTGGGGAACAGTGTGTGACTCTCAATGGACAGACAAACCCACAGCAGTAGTGTGTGGATATCTTGGATTCAGTGATATTATTGGTGGTATGTAAAACTAAGAAGGGATTTGTGTATATAAATTATTCTTCATACTCAATTTACATGACAAGAATTACTGGTCTCTCCACTTTAGATTCAACCTATTTTACATCTGAGATGTTTGGTGAAGGATCTGGTCCTATATTCATGGACTATGTCAATTGTACTGGATCAGAGTCAAGGTTATGGGGATCGGAGAGAGATTGTTCCTCTTTCACTCACTACTATGGATGCTCTCACAGTGATGATGTGGGAGTCTGCTGTCAGCCAGGTATTCTGAGATTGTCATTGTTACTGATATATTTGGCATCTCTTTCTCTTTAATTTGTACAAGTAAATAAAAAATTTAGGAAATTTGAAATGTAATATAGGGATTGCATAAAAATGAACAGAGACAAGATTGGGACACAGACATGCTATGTACATCAACATACCTTGTAGTACATTGATGTATATAGCATGTCTGTGTCCCAATCTTGTCTCTGTTCATTTTTATGCAATCCCTATATTACATTTCAAATTTCCTAAATTTTTTATTTACTTGTCTCTTGTCATGTTTTTTACTATTGTAAGCAATAATTCTCCCTAGCATGTGCTCTCCATATCCATACACATCTGATCAAGTATTGAGCTACTGTATAAATGCGTGATTAGTACTGGGGCGTGGTTTGGTTGCAAGCAGCAGCTGCGTACACTTTGGTCTCCTGCTAGCAACGTACTATCAGTCACCAGCGCTTTGGCTTGGTGGTATATAGTATCGTGGTAGAATAGCGTGCCGTTTCTCCAGCAGACGGTATATAAGCATAGGTACTATGGTATCTATGATATAAGCTTACTGAGGTACATACGTAGAGACAGAGCACTGTACGCGTGTGCAGTGTTCTGACGGTGAGAGTAGCACAAGAATCGTCAACACATCTCTGTTTTGCTTATGTAGTACTAAGTGCTAGTTGCTTTACAAATCGTCAACACGTTCTCTATCAGCCAGTTCACTCCGTGCCTAGTTGTTATGCGCTACTTGCTAAGCTTTTGCGCATGCGCGGCTGGTGTAAATGACGTCATTAATGAGTCTTGTCTCATGACGTAATCGTTTTCTTGTATGACGCAGGCTAACTATATACGTGAAACGTATGTACTATTCACGTACATTCAAAATGAATTACGTAATTGCTATATATATGTACATGTATTGCATTGAGAGGAGTGTTAACATCATTATTACAAGAATCACAAGGGTTAATAAAATATGCTTTTGTCATGTTGCTATTAGCGATGATATCTCTACACATGCTAACTTTCAGGTTGATGGTTACCATGGTTGCTGAGTTTTGCTCACCTCATTCATAATACATTGCTGGGAGAGATAACGATCAGTAGTACATGAACTACAAGGGTTAACGAAAAAATTATACCTCAATTCCCCAGTACGTAATGATACATTTCCACATGCAAAGATTCAAGTTCATTGATTTTATGGTTATTGAGTTACGGTGATTCAAGAAGAAGAAGAAGAAGATGATGAAAACATGGACAAAATGTGTAAATCATTTTTTCCGATATTATGTACATATTACATCACAACACAACCAATTTTTGTATACTGGTTATTTTTCACACTTTCTTCACCTTGATATTATTAAAAGTAAAATCAACTTCAAATTGAAAGTGAAATGAACAAAATCCTTATATATGGTTTTCAATGGGGATAGACCATAGCAATCCCTATATACACAGTACTACCGTACTGTGTGATATAGCTTCCTGTTCTGATGGACAAATCAGACTCAGGGAAGGTTCCTCAGAAAACGAAGGTCGTGTTGAGATCTGTTCTAATCAGAGATGGGAAACTATATCAGATGGCCTTTGGGGAGATTATGAAACCGAGGTTGCTTGTAATGCACTTGGCTATACTGGTTCGTATGCATTATATGTATTGACATATGTAAGTGTAAATGCGTGGGCTTTAATTGTAGCTAGGTATGTGCTCAATTACATGATTTCCTTACTCTAATGGGTGGGTGGTTATGGGTTTTAGTTGTGTGTATGTTTATTACTACCTTTCCTCTTGGTGTGGAACTACAATAGGTGAGTATAGTTATCACTGCTGTGCTCATTACGGAAGAGGTGGAGGTTCAATTTATGAAAGGTATTTTTGGTGTAATGGAACCTGTCACAGTGTCATATCTACAATGATACTACTCCGAAATCACACAGTAAAGATGTAGGGATTATATGCTATGGTATGTGAAGTAGACATGTGATTTAGCTTAAAAAATATGGTCTGGAAGGTTTACTGCATTAAAGATGTGTTACAATTGCAGGTAACTGCAGTGATGGAGATGTAAGACTAGTGGAGGGAGATTCAGAGAATGAAGGCAGACTGGAGGTGTGTTTTGATCAAAGATGGGGCACTATCAATGGAGATGGATGGACACATGCATTGTCTACTGTAAGCGCACACGCGAGATATATACTTCGCGCAGGCCCCAAACGTATTTGACGTCATAAAACTAGCCGCAGTATGCGCTTATATCGCATGAGCCTCGTGTTGTTACAGCTAATTTCTTCTCTCTGCATACGGGCCCGCGTATGCAGTTTTCTGCCTCAAGGTAATGAATATCAGTATACAGCAAGGTGCTATAGCTGCAGTCGTTATATACTGCGTAGCTAAATGCAAATCGCTTTACAGAATTTCTGCAGTACAAGGACGACAATGCAATGTGTTCATGGACTGATTGGAGTGTTTAATATCCTCCTGGTAGTCATTGTACCAATATGTAAGTCAAATTGTCATACAAAGTGAGATATGTTACAACACATTGTTGTCCTGCAGATGCTCAGTATGGATATGGTGATATTCGTCTGGTAGGAGGTTCCTACCAGTGGGAAGGTCGAGTGGAAATCTTCATCTCTGGAACATGGGGCACTATTACTGACTCTGAGTGGACCAACAATGATGCACAAGTTGTCTGCCGCCAGCTGGGACATTTCAAGCCAGGTGCTGCAACACAGTTCATGGTTGTAATAACTGCATGTTTTTGTCAGTTATGTGATACCCCTTAGAAGTATATATATATATCAGACTACCTGAAATTACAATGTTATCTGTTACTTGTCTATGTGAGGTAATACATACAGAATTGTGGGCCTGAACAAATGAACACATGTAAGGTTGTGTATGGCTGTTATTATAGTTGACATTGTGGTTTGGTGTCTCAACTGTTGAATTATAGCACATGGATACTCAGTATTGAGGCATAACCTTTTTATTGACTACATATACCTTTTCAGTGCAATAAATATATAATTTTTCCCACTAGGGTATATATGTATATATCCATCGTAAATGTGTAAACCTGGCTATGGTTATCAAGGTTGCATCATCTCAGAGGTTTCCACATTTCCCTCTTGGTGTATATACTATTGCTTCTGACAGGTAGTCGAGCTGAAAGGCTGTAGTAATTCATAGCACAGACCATAAGAGATTTATTTCAAGGATATAACCATGTTTGTGTTTACTGTAAATGTTAATGTGCATGCAATAAATGCTTGTGACCACAATAGCATATAAGTGTACCCTCATCTTCATGTCCATCAAAATACTCTATGATATTGTGGATATTCTATTCTGGCGCAAGACAAGAAAAAAATATGAAGCTAAGACATATATATAGGGTCAAACAGCTGCTGTATGTACAATGTTTGTTGCATGATGGCAGAAATAGCTAACTATTTAGCTAAAAGATTCATTGTAGAATGAATACACAGTATGGATAGACTGAGGTAGGAGGAGTATGTATATTGCTACACATATTGCTGGACACTATGTGGGTGGTTTGTTGACATTTCACAATGTCAGGGTACTTACGTAATGAAGTTATGTCTACATTCTTTTGCCACAGGTGCTACAGCTCATACTGATGCCTATTTTGGTGAAGGTAGTGGTCCAATACATTTAGACTTTGTGCAATGTTCTGGTTCAGAGTACAACGTGACTGAGTGTGAAATAAGACATGACAGAATAAGGATTGACCACTCCTTTGATGTGGGAGTAAAGTGCCAGCCAGGTTGGTTTCATACAGTGATGTACAGTATTGTGTGGGTGAATCAATGACCACCCACAACTATAATAGCATTGGAAGTTATATAGTGCAGGAAGTGCAGGAAGTTATAAGCAGACAAGGGGCAACAGTAGTCTCCTTCCCAGGCCCACTCCTGCCTACGCGCATATTTATTGTACGAGACCATTGACCCCATGACATGAAATGCGTGGAACCACTTTTTTATGTCCAGCGGTTCTACACTGTAAAAATATTACATTTGTATTAAACCATGGTATGGTTATCTCAGTTGCATCTTCTCTGGTGTTTACTGTGATTTCCCCATGGTGTGTATCACTATAATTATTGGTGGTCAAATATAGAAACGATGAAGTAATAGTAAAAACATCCTTTTGTTGGCCAATAGTAATTGTATGGTAATCAGTGATACAAGGAAGAAGCAAGGATATTTACAGTGTATGCAGCGAAGTACAGGGGATGGCATGGAACAATAACATGCATAGCCATCAGATGTAGGGAGGAAGTCATAATTGTTGCATGCATATGCCTGCTTTACTGGATTGGTGCTTCCTTGCTTCTATACTTCTTGGCCATTCCACACTGTAATTATGTTAGGTTTTTTAACCCTGGTATGGTTATCTCATTTGCATATCCTCTTGATGTTTACTGTGAGTTCCTCATAGTGTGTATCACCAATTACTATACAATTACTATTGGCCAACAGAAGGATGTTTGTACTATTACTTCATCGTTTCTGTTTCTGGGAATATTGACTACCAATAATTATAGTGATACACACCATAGGGAAATCACAACTGCAAAACACCAGAGAAGATGCAACTGAGATAACCATACCATGGTTTAATACAAACTTAATATTTTTACAGTGTAAGATTGCGTAGCGGGGGAGAGCCTTTTATAATACAGCACTCATATTTCGTTCTGTATTATAGTTTCTTAGCCAAGTCTTCATCCAATATTTCTTGTAAGATACCTGTGCCAGTGCTTTAACCAATAGTAATGCATGTTTGGCCCAAGTTTAGACAGTAACCCTAGAGTTAGTTAATTACCTCCATTGCAACATTTCTGGTTATATGAACAACAGTAGTGTCGTAGCTGTAGCAAAATGATTGAAACTGGGGGGGGGGGGGGGGGGGTGCAGAGATGCAGGTCTTGTAGCTACGGTCACCAAACATTAACATAAAACATTTAGTGTCATACTCAGAAATTTAGACCAGAACTCCCTGATATCGCCTGCTGTTGTTTGCTCATGATTCAGTAATACACACATGTAATTAGATCTAGACAGAAACTTTTCCATGCGGTTAATTAGATCATTCTGAGCTGTTCGGAGCTGCTCAGCTAGGCTCCGTGACAGGTATATACCTGGGTGAGTTTGATTTTACAAATATGTGTCTCCATGTGCTTCTTGGTGAAAATTAGTGGGGGCAGTGCCCCCCTAGGAAAATTTTAGTGCCCTTTCCCCCCACTTCCTATGCCTATGAGTGTTATATTAGTTGGATCTCTTCTTTTTTTAGCTGATGAGGCATATAGAGAGGGAGATATTCGTCTGGTAGGAGGATCCTATAACTGGGAGGGTCGTGTGGAGATATACTGGACTGGGACATGGGGGACTATTAATGACACTTCATGGAATAATAGTGATGCTGAAGTTGTCTGCAGACAGTTGGGACACTCCACAAATGGTATGCAGCTACGTTACATTGTGAGACAAGTTCATTGAGTTGTGATATCTTCAGGTGCTATTGGCCATTGCTGTGGTCACTATGGAGAGGGTAGTGGAACAATACACATTCGGGAAGTGACCTGCTCTGGCTCAGAGAGTGGCATTACTAGCTGTACCTACATCAATAACACTGTCGTGACTAGTCATGCACAGGATGTGGGGGTTGAATGTCAGCAAGGTCAGTTTTTCACACTTAATAAGAAGACTGGGATAATTTAAAACACCAGAGATATCAAGCTGCAAACTGAAATACACATCATTTACTTTGCAGCTTGATGCCTCTTAATAATGAAGTTTCATTGATGTTTACACCAAGTGCAAAATAGAAATCAGGCAGATCTAGATCAGTACTTTATAAAATCAGAGTGCTTCCTCAATCCATTGCCCAGTATGTATTTGTGAGTATGTAACTATCATTGTTAATAGGTGAGGATGTTAAGGAGGGAGACATCCGTCTGCTTGCTGGCAGCTACTTATGGCAGGGACTTGTGGAGATATTCTTAGATGGTGTCTGGGGTAGAATTAATTATAATATTGCAGGATATGATGAAGCTACAGTTGTCTGTCGACAGCTTGGATACAATACGTATGGTAAGATATTGACTAGGAGATAGATTAACCTTGTTACTAAGACCATCCCCGTCTCATGAGAGCCTTCTAAAGCTAGCAATAAGATAAACACTAGCTGGAATGTGGCTCAATGTAAGGCAGTAGTTCCTTCCTGTTAAGTCTCTGATTTTATTAGCCCCACAAATCTTCCATATACTCCTGTTATATTTCAATATATAGTGCGTAAAGATTTATGCATGCACGAGTATACGCATATACTCACAAAGGGTTTAGTGTTTTCTATTATGTAATGGTTTTTTCATGATCCCTACACACTTTGATATTTTATGGTACTGTGTTGCATGACATTGCATCATCATCCACAGATGTTGGCCATAGTTACAATTATAAGGAAATGGGTGAACTAAATCCCCACTTTCACTTTACACATCCTGAATGTTCTGGAAAAGAATACAGAATAACTGATTGTCGGTATAATAGTACTTTGGAGTTCTCCTTCTATGAGGATTGGGTTGTCTACTGCTTTGTAGGTAAGTAACTTATCTTTATCTAGCTCTATATAGTATCACAGCAAAAATTGTTTGCTATTTTAAGCATTTGTTATGGTTGCATGTTTCATAGAAAAGATTAGATATTGTTCTTTATAGTTCCACTAAACATGAAGGTCTGTGTGGGATTTCCACTAAGGAATTATTGCTATGTGTATTCCTTATCATTTCTAATTGTCTATGGAATGTAGCCATTATACAACTGTAACTAACAGGACATAGAAATTTAGTGATTTTACCCACCCATGTAATTTTCCTTCATACTGTTGGAATGCATGCAGTTAATCACTTATTGCCTCATTACATACTGGACTGTACAATTAGCACATTCCTTATTTCATACTGAGTCATATTTTAGATACATGTAAAATATGATGCAACTGAGGTAACAACACTTTGTGGTCAAAATATCCACCTATTTTTGCAGTGAATTAACACTGTCCAATATAATTTCTACATCTATAATTTTTGTTTTGCTACTAGAAATTACACAAGTTAGAACACCAAATATCCCAAACAGCAGAAATATGAGCAGAGAATTTTGTTTATGAAATCCTTCTCTGTAACAATCACTTAGCATGTTACTATGTACAAATCTGTACATACATGTAGATTCAGGCCCCAAAAGAAATAGCACTCCCATAATTTATTTTTAATCCCAAGATAAATGTCTATTGCTTGTTTTTCATCAGCGATTCTTAATATAGAGGTACCATCAACATTTTGTGTTTATCACACAGTACGGTAGTACTGTGTATATAGGGATTGCTATGGTCTATTCCCATTGAAAACCATATATAAGGTTTTTCATCACTTTCACTTTCAGTTTGCTACCTACTGGACTTCTGTTGACATGAATGTGTAACTATACCCAGAAATTAACTGTGATTATAAAATGGTATAATTTGATGCACGAGAAAGGTGTTAAATTAACAAAAGTCCGTTTTGTAAATTCTCCATCTTCTTCTTCTTCTTCTTCTTCTTCTTCTTCTTCCGCTTGAAGAAGCGTAACTCACTAACGGTAACACATCTAAACATGAAACTTGGTACAGTTATGTAGTTCCACTGGGGGTAGTGCATCGTCATGTTAAAAATCTTGTAAACAATGTACTTCTTGTAAAATAAACAAAAATAGCCTCAGGCCATGTATTATTAATGGGGCCACACAATCCTATATCTGACTAATGAAAGGTCTGCTAAATGTGAAATTTTTTATGATAGTATAGTTCAATACCCCAATGATCAACGTTGTGATAAAATCTCTGTAAACAATGTAAATCTTGTAATATAACAACAAATAGCCTCAGGCAAGGATTACTGTATCTCACTAATAAAAGCTCCATTAAATGTGGAAATTGGTATGATGGTAAAGTGTAATATGCTAATGATCAACGTTGTGATAAGATCTCTGTAAACAATGTAAATCTTGTAATACAACAACAAATAGCCTCAGGCAAGCATTACTGTATCTCACTAACAAAAGCTCCACTAAATGTGAAAATTGGTGTGATGGTAGAGCTTAATACCCTAAAGATCAACATTGTGATAAAATCTCTGTAAACTATGTAAATCTTGTAAAAAATAGCCTCAGGCTAACATTACTGTATCTTACTAACAGAAGCTCTACTAAATGTGAAAATTGGTATGATGGTAATGCTTAATACCCCAAAGATCAACATTGTGATAAAATCTCTGTAAACCATGTAAATCTTGTAAAAAATAGCCTCAGGCTAGCATTACCGTATCTTACTAACAGAAGCTCTACTAAATGTGAAAATTGGTGTGATGGTAGAGCTTAATACCCCAATGATCAATGTTGTGATAAAATCTCTGTAAACAATGTAAATCTTGTAATATAACAACAAAATATCCTCAGGCAATAGTTAGCTATATCTCGCTAAAAAAGTAGCACAAAATGTGGAAATTTGTGTGGTGTTAAAGCTTAATATCCCAATAATTAATGCTGAGATAAAATCTTGCAATCTTGTAAATAGTAGCCCCAGGCACTACTTTGCTGTATTTCATAAACAAAAGCTCCACTAAAAGTAAAATTTGGTACAATATAATACACAAACAATTGATGTTGCGATAAAAATGTTGGATAGCCTCAGGCTACAAGCTCTATTAGCTAATATGTTTGCTACCAAGTAAACAGTAAAATGCATGTAGTTAGGTCCAGAAAAAAAATGATGGGAGACAAGTAAATAAAAAATTTAGGAAATTTGAAAGGAAATATAGGGATTGCATAAAAAGGAACGGAGACAAGATTGGGACACAGACATGTTATGATATATCGACGTACCCATAATGTTACGTTGATATTTCATAACATGTCCGTGTCCCAATCTTGTCTCCGTTCCTTTTTATGCAATCCCTATATTTCCTTTCAAATTTCCTAAATTTTTTATTTACTTGTAAGTCTTAAAGGCTTGGAATTCAAGTGTAAATACATTTCCATTAAATTAAGTGATTTACTGCCCATAATCAGTGATACAAGATGGGATGATGGCAGATGATGATTGGCAACACCTACCATCCTATATCTTACATGCCATCATCCCTGCATCCTGCACTTTATATATTTAATCCTCGGTTCTCATGAGCAGGAGGGTTAGCTACAGTAGTTGTCTGGTCTGTCTGTGTGTCAGTTAAGTCACATCTCACCTCTGGAGCGTCTGTTCATCCAGAAAATACTGTCACATAGATCTACTCAGTGGGCAATGGAGGTCAAAACTTTTGTGGGGTTTTCTCTGAAGCTTCTCTGTTACAGAGATCCAGTACTCCTTCCGTTGAAGGCCATACACAATCAGCCATTTTCCTGCAGAAAGCCGCACATGTGCATTATACCGTAGTACACATATATCGCCAAGGGTTCTGCAGTTTAGTGCATTCATTCCTTGATTATTGGTACCGCTATCCAGTGGCGTAGACAGGGGGGTGCTTTGGGTGCTCGAGCACCCCCTTTATGCTTGAGGCGGCTCAACTGGCAGGTAGTGCATGCGCTAATTTATTATAGGCCAGGGCTAGGAGCTAGAGCTAGGGGCTAGGGCTAGGGACTAGGGCTAGGGCTAGGGGCTAGGGGCTAGGGCTAGGGGCTAGGGCTAGGGCTAGGGGCTAGGGCTAGGGACTAGGGCTAGGGCTAGGGGCTAGGGGGGATAGGGGCGCTAACTTACTTAGCGCATGCGCTGCCGTTCTTTCCTTTGAGGCTATAGGCCTAGGCTACTGCACTGTACATTCTTACGTGAAGATTTAGCGGACTCGGAGCACCCTGTTTTATCTTCGGATTTCGATGTACATGTAAGCGGGCGATTTTTTCACGTTTGTATGTCGAGCCAGTACGCATGCGTTGGTAGATCTATTACGCGCGCTTCTTCTTATGCAACAAGCTTGCAATATCTATGTCGAGAAAGGGAGAGAGAATGTCGTGCGCGTGAAACTGAGAAGAGGCTCATCTCAACAGCGCAATTTATGTATGTAGGCCAGTTATTAATAGTCGCACGCGCGAGCCGCAGGAAGTTGCAAAATAAAAAGGCGTGGCTTCCGGCCGAAACTCCGAAGCGCTCGGCGTCCGCGCGTGCGCGAATCCATAGCGCGCGTGCGCGAATGCTGGAAAGGCACGTGCAATTGAAACTGGCTCTGTACACTGCTGGAAGCGCTATAGCTTTGACCGGAGCAGTACGCACGCTTGTACTCCCTCATGCAGTAACCGCTGGTGCTTCGCTGTACATCGAACAGGAATACCCGATCGCTGGTAAGCCAGAGTAGGCTAGATCTAATTAGCATTGGCTCTTTCGCTTGCGTTTCACGCCATAACTCTTGAACAGAGCCGTTTCAAAGAAACCCCACAAATATTTTGACCTCCGTTCCCCGCTGAGTACTCGACAGTATTTTCAGGACGAACAGACGCTCCAGAAGTGAGATGTGACTTAACAGACAGACAGACACACACACATACACACACACACACACACACACACACACACACACACACACACACACACACACACACACACACACACACACACACACACACACACACACACACACACACACACACACACACACACTACAGTAACCCTCCTGCACATGCGCGCCGAGGGTTTAATGATGGTCATATACACTTCATTTAATTAACAGATGGTCCTGAAACTGGAGACGTTCGTGATGGAATTGTGGAGGTGTTCCAATCAGGGACCTGGGTGCCTGTTACTGATACATCAGGGAACTGGACACTACAAAACTCAAATGTTGTGTGCAAACAGCTTGGGTATAATGGTTAGTGCATTCAAGTGTATTCTCATATCATCTTGTCACAGAGCTCATGCTCATGCAGATGCAATCATATCAGTACAAAGTGCATGCCTTACATTGCTTTTATAGCACGTGCTCTTTAATATGTGAAGTACTTCTGATACCTGTTCTCTATCTTTTTCAGGTACAAGAAATTATTATATAAAATATTATACTAGAAGTTGGTTTACTGGGAGAGAGGTGATAGACAATGTGGATTGCACTGGCACTGAATCTAAACTGACTGATTGTTCTCATGACATCACCTTGTACATGTACAATTCCTCCACTTCACCAGATGTAACTTGTTCATCCTGTGAGTAAAACTATCACTTTTCAGTATACAATATTCATGTAATAGTAAATAGTATGGAAGTCATGATCATGTATTTCATGCTATAACTTATAATGTAGCCTGGTATAATATTTGGTAAATATACTAAGATTCTCACTGAACATAGTAGATACATACGTACATATATATGCATAGTAGTTGTTATATGCCTACAGATAACTGTGAAGATGGAGATATCAGAGTAGTTAATGGTAAATCTGAGATGGAGGGAAGAGTAGAGATATGTAGTGGTGGAAGGTGGGGGACAGTGTGTGACTCTCAGTGGACAAACAACCACACAGCAGTAGTCTGTAGGTATCTTGGATTCAGTGACGTTATTGGAGGTAGGTTTTAGGTATATACGTACCCTATAATCTACATACTACCTACGCTCAATTTTCAGATTCAACCTATTTTACATCTGAGAGATTTGGTGAAGGGTCTGGTCCTGTTTTCATTGATTATGTTGCTTGCACTGGATCAGAATCAAGATTATGGAGTTGGTCACCAAGATCACAGATAGACTGCCTCTCTTTCTCTCACTTCTATGGATGCTCTCACAGTGATGATGTGGGAGTCCGCTGTCAACCAGGTAATATACTTTAAATTCATGGGGCTGTATAAGTCAATGATCAATACCTCATCATTTCTTATCTATAGCTTCCTGTTCTAATGGACAAATCAGACTCATTGAAGGTTCCTCTAAAATTGAAGGTCGTGTTGAGATCTGCTCCAATCAGAGATGGGAAACCATATCAACAAATTATTGGGATAGTGATGAGGCACGAGTCGCTTGCAATGCACTTGGCTATGGTTTTGGTAAGAAATGTAGAGTATAGTATGACTCATCTGTTGTCACCTCGATGCACTTGTGCAATGTAGCAATCAATTAGTGTACATTTATTTCTTCAGAGGAGATTGCTGGCAGAAACGACTACTACGACTACTACCATTATAGTTGCTGTCTTTGGTTTGGAAGAGGTGGAGGACCAACGCACTCAAACTACTTTCGGTGTAGGGGAACAGAGCAGGACCTTTCACAGTGTCCTAGCTTCCCCCACACAACACTGCAGCCACACTACGATGATGTAGGGATGAGATGCCATGGTATGTACATGTATATAGTAGTACCTACCTTGTATTTATATTCCGTAGTATGTACTAGGTGAATGTAGTGCATTTTTGGGAAGTGGAGTGTGCCCACCTATAGTTAGACAATAGGCCGATTTGTATCTGACATATATACCAACTGGGCATGGTTCATATAATTTGTGAGCGGAGTGAGCTACTTCACTTAGTTGTGACAATGGGCCGATATTCTATGCAATTATGTATATATGTGACCTACACTCTTAGACTACATACCATAATATTATACGTGAGTTCTAATTTATGAGTATCCCTTAGACCATAAATAATTGGTAAACTTCCTCACATGCATAAACCTAGCCTTCATAGAGGATGTTCTGTGATCTATAGTTGCTTAATGTATGTTGGCATGAACTGTTGTGTTAGAGGAAGGCTGTAACTGTAGGTAACTGTACTGATGGAGATTTAAGACTGGTAGGAGGAAGGTCAGAGTTTGAGGGAAGAGTGGAGGTGTGTCTCAATAGGAGGTGGGGCACTGTCAGTAGTGATGGATGGACACAAACTAACACTCATGTCGTCTGCAATGAGTTTGGATATGATTTCTCTGGTAAGTGTGGTACCCATTAGGCATATAATACCTTGCATCATGAGGTATACTATACAAGATGTGCCCATAGACATTTCAGGGGGGACGATTGCCCCCACCCCCCCAATATTCCAGCAGGGGGGCCGAGGCTCTCCCAATAAAATAGGAGCTATATATGGACGACAGAATGTGTGTTGCTGCTGGCAGCCTGCTGTATGAACTCGATGTGTTTCGAAACGTGTTACTACTATATACGTGCGCATGCGGATAACAACAAATTGCGTAGCGTGCGCACATATGTATCTCACCCCCCCCAACTCCAGACTGCTGCTGCCGTCTCTGCATTTCTACTGTCCTTCCACAATTCTGTAGCCAGCTATCAGGGTATATCATAATGTGTCTTCATAAAATTAATGAGTGTGTTGATTTCTGTACCTTAATTATGATATAATCATTTTGTATTTGTAGATAATGCGATGGTGAACCTATCCATACCTCAAGCCCTCTCAAAACCAGTCTATCTACAGGATGTTGTCTGCTCCAGTTCAGACCTGAACCTGTTGGGATGTAGCTTCAGCAAATATTCAGGACACATAAATGATATTGAACATGCAGTAATCGCCTGTCAAAAGTGTAAGGATTATATGCAGTAAACTGTCAAAATTTGATCACATTAGACTCTCTATATTCATTCATATACATAACACTCATACACATGTATACACGTAGCCTCATGTAAAGATGGAGATCTAAAACTTGTGGGTGGCATATCAGAGAATGAAGGTAGACTGGAGGTGTGTTTTGATCAAAGATGGGGCACTATCAGTGGAGATGGATGGACACATGTTGACACTCAAGTGGCCTGCAGACAACTTGGATACTCTACTTCAGGTATATTGTAAGGTACTTGTGCCAATTTTGAGGAAAAATAATAAAAGGTAGAACAAATTGGTAGTTTACCAAATGTCTGTTTATTGATATAAAAGACCACGTGGTGGACTCAACAATTGTTAAATTATTCCTACAATAATTAAGACTCTTCATGTATTCACACTCACAGTCATTATTCCTCTTTTCAGATGTTTCCTACTCCAAAACTCAGAGAACTCTGTCATCTACATCTCTTCCTGTCCACTATACCGCAGTGGGCTGCTATGGCTCTGAAGAGAAGCTCAATGACTGTGGCCACCACAAATATACCGGTTCAGATCCTTCTATGGACATTAGCATCAGTTGTATCAGTAGTGAAGACAGCAGCAGCAGTAGCAGCAGTAATAGTGACAGTGTATCCTCGGCAGCTCTAACAATAGCAGTTGTGTGTATTATTGCTGTTATCATTTTGATTGCAGTGCAGATCTTTGTTATCTTATTCAAACAAAGAAAGATAACCATGCTAAGGTGAATACAATGTACTTATAATTGTGCTGTATGATATTTCAACTACCTTCCCAACAGTAATCAGCTTGGTGCAAGACTGGAGGCCTACACACCCACTGATGATACTAAGATTGAAACTGCCTTACAAGACGATCACTACAAAGGTGTTGCTCAGGCAACAGTTGCCAATACAAATTACACTGCAAGTGAACATCAGGGTGCCAACAAACTGATACCAGCAAAGAAGAAGTCTTCATCAGTACCATATGAAAAGTTTAATCCTTCACCTATTTATGAATCCCCCGATTGAGCAGTCATTGAATACATTTTTAGTATTGGCACCCCGAGAATTTTGAATTAACTTTGTAAAGTGTGTGCCTGTATATAAGTGTTAAATTTTCTAGGCTGTGGCTGTATAGAGACTCTTGCATGATTATGTTTCAGCAGGTTATCATAATATATTTGGATTTCCAAAGTTGTATGAAAAAGACCGCGCAAAATTATTGCGCATGCGCGTAAGAAAGCTATTTCCCACAAAAAAACACTTTCCCACATCAATACCTCCTGAACACCAGCTCTGGAGTACCAAAGTGCAACTCAGCTATAGACAACACTAGTAATGTACTGTCTGGTACATTTCCTGTGTGGGCTATATACAGAACTGCGTGCTCGAAGTGCCAATTAGCTGTCTGCGTGCTATACAGTATACTGTGTATCACAGTAGTCTGTGATATCATGCAGTTTATATTGATTGGACCGCTTCACGTCTTTCTGCTAGTCGTCATCATACCAATATGTAAGTAAGCTTTTTACCGGGTCTAGCTACTAGACCTAGATCGGCTTGATCCGTCATTTACTCAGATGCTCAGCATGGATATGGTGATATTCGTCTGGTAGGAGGTTCCTACCAGTGGGAAGGTCGAGTAGAAATCTTCATCTCTGGAACATGGGGCACTATACAGAACTGCGTGCTGGAATGTATCGGACCACTATTCATTAGTGGTAGGGGCTATATATAGTATAGCAAACCGCTTTGGATATATCTGGTACCGCTTACCGGTTAACCCATACCTGTCACACACCATGCACATACCTAGCATCTAGTGTATTACCATCATTATATTATAATGTATTCATTGCTCATTACAGCAATTCAGAAATGAGGAACCAAAATAGAGATACAATCAGATATGCAACTAGTCGTGGAATTGCTGAGATGATCAACCTTCTGTTACACAATGACCAGACGCAAGACTATGAAAATGATTGATAACCTAATTCCACTCCAAAATTGAAGAAAATATTATTTTGCTTGCATATTGACTATCCAATATAGCTAAGCGGAGCACGTGATACGCCGCTAGGGCCAATTTTTTGCTTTGATGCAGAACGCGAGGTATATCGTAGTCGCACTCGCGAGAGGAAATGGTACGCGCGCAGTTCCTAAACGAATTACTCACGAGGCAGTCTAGCAAGCTAGCCCCGTTTTTTTCTTGCTGACTTTGGTTAGGAGGTCTAGGACAGGTCACTTGTAATTGCTTCCGTCAGAGCTAAAATGACCAATGAGCACGCGCTTTCAAAATCTCGAAAGCGTAGAGGCAGTGCCATCATGAACTAGTTAACTGTACTGAGTCTTGCGCAAGCATCTTAAGCCATTCATTACACAGCCCTCTGTTCTGGTTTCGCACCCACTTATAATTATCCCTACCAATTTTGGCTTCCCTTGTACAGTAGTAAATGTATTGTATGAAAAGAGTGACCTAGTCGTACGGTATCGCCAATTGACAGAATACGGAGATTTATTGAAAAATCGGAAGTAATCCAGTAGTCCCTTTTTTCCTCCCAACCAAATTCAGCAAGAAATAAGAGAGAAAAAAAGGGGCTAGCTTGCTAGACTCCTCACGGGGCTGCTAAATCGCGTTTCCGGAACCGGTTTCCGCCTGGTACTAAGTGCGTGAGCCTCTGTACATCGGAGCTAATTTCTTCTTTTCGCATGAGCATACGCTTATGTGGAGCAGTTTTCAGTTGCAGTACTATATACAGCAAGGTTTATAGCTGCGTAAGTGCAAATTGCTTTACATGTACCTATTTTTGTTGTAGAAGTACAGCAATTTAATATGCTCTACACTTTTTCTGAAGCACAAGGAATCCGACGACATGCAGTGTGTTCATGGACTGATTGGAGTGTTTAATATCCTCCTGGTAGTCATTGTACCAATATGTAAGTCAAATTGTCATACAAAGTGAGATATGCTACCATATACTTTATCGTCCTGCAGATGCTCAGTATCGATATGGTGATATTCGTCTGGTAGGAGGTTCCTACCAGTGGGAAGGTCGAGTGGAAATCTTCATCTCTGGAACATGGGGCACTATTACTGACTCTGAGTGGACCAACAATGATGCACAAGTTGTCTGCCGCAAGCTGGGACATTTCAAGCCAGGTAGACTCCATTATCAATGGCGGCTGACACGCTTATTAATTAAGTCTTAACAAATGCAACGGCTCAGAACTCTCGAACGCGGCACCAATAAGCTCTTTTTAGACACATCACATGGCTTACGAGTGTTTCTATACACGATATTAAACACTCTCAAAGGTGGTAAAATACACCGCTACAATGCCATACGCTTAAATCCCGATTTCTCCATCTTCTTCTTTAGCCACGCCTTCTCGGGAGGAAGGAGGAGGCCTGGGTGATTTGCCTATACGCCACTTGTTCTCGTCCTGCAAACCAATCAGATTGCACGATTTAGTACGTCACGTATGTGCCGCCTACGCTTTTTTTGTCGTCTCTGACCTTGTGGGATGCTTCGACAACAGATCCACGCCTCTGACGTACACACATGTGCAGTGTACACAAACACTACTGTGACTCCCAAGTATCTACGCACGGTTATGATATTAAGGTTAATTTGACATTCCTATGGAACAAGTGGCGTATAGGCAATTCACCAGGCCTTCCTTTCCCCGAGAGGGCGTGGCTCCGCGTAACTACTTCTTCAAACGGCCTAGCACAAACTTTGTACAAGTATTTACCTTGATTTTTGTACCAAACGGCTTCAAATTCCGTGCGTGGTGCCTTTTGCCAGCGGAATCTTTGTAGGACCCCTCTTGGACGAGTAAAGCTACGATATACTATCACTTCTGTGTAGTTGAACGCCATTCCTCGTTATTAGACACGTGCGTTTATGGCCACGAGGAGCAAAAGGGGTGGGGCTCGCACACAAGAGCATTGTATTTATAAGCAAGTATACAACAAAAAATAAGTAAAAAAGTGTAATAACATTTCCATTAAAATGTTGAAGGATGTAGGGGATGACAGTGCCAAAAATTAGAGAAACAGAGTATGTATGCAGCAACACAGAGGATGAGGGCATGCGACAATAACATGCATAACTCAAATACGTAATACGTAACACTACATAAATGTTTGTATAGTTCATATAGAGCAGTCCTTGGTAGAACAGAGACTTTCCACCCAAACTACTTGCGTAAACACTGTATATAGTGCAGATGTACATGTATACACAGCAAAAACAGGCCTGTTATTCCCTTTCAATAGAGCCTCAGTTGCAAATTTCAACTCATAGTTTTCTCAGGTGAGTACTTCACTGTAGCTGTTTATCTTTCAATTTTAGGTTTAGAAAAGGTTACAATTACAAACTTTTTGCAGTACATCATAATTGTGTATATATCATATTTCTTCCCATCCATGCATACTTTGTTTCAATTATGTATAGGGGACAAAAGCCCCCACAATAATATATAAGGGGCGACAGAGCATATTCTAGGCATAGGAGATAATCTATTTTTGATTCTCTGCCTGCAGGAGAATGACAATTAGCCCCCCCCCGCTTCCCCCACCAAATTATTTTATCAGAGAGTCAGTAGACTCTCTATATAGCAACACACCCATTAAGCCTTAACAAATGCAACGGCTCAGAACTCTCAAAGGCGCAGCTATGAGCTCATTAGACTAATAACATGGCCTACAAGTGTTTCTATACATGATAAGACTTTCAAGGGTGGTAAAATACTGACTACAATGACATACGTGAAATTGCAAAAACCCTTTTTTCCATCTTCTTCTTCTTCTCCTTCTTCTTCTTCTTCTTCTTCTTCTTCAAATGGCCTAGCACAAATTTGGTATAAGTATTTACCTTGATTTTTGTACCAAAAGGCTTCTTATTCCTTTGTGCAGTGCCTTTTACTAACGGAATCTTTGTAGGACCCCTCTTGGATGAGTAAAGCTACAATATACTATCACTTCCGTGTAGTTGAACGCCATTTCCATGTTATTACTGTAGAAAAACACATGCAGTATATATGCAGTAAGACAGAGGATGAGGGCATGCAACAATACTAACATGCGTAATGCCTCTCTTTTATTATGGGGTTACGCATTGTTGCATGCCCTCATCCCATGTCTTGCTGCATATTTGTTTCTTTACTTTTTGGCACTCTCATCCCTATATCCTTCCACATTTTAATGGAAATGTTTTACTGCCTTTACACTTATGGCTGACACATTCCTCACAGTTTTTTTCACAAGTACATATATGGCTTCTTGATGTGTTACAATGAATGGCACAGCATCTAAAATTGAGCTGTTTTTCTGTACTCACATTAAGTTGTTAAACAACTTTCTCTTGCCACAGGTGCTACAACTCATACTGGTGCCTATTTTGGTGAAGGTAGTGGTCCAATACATTTAGACTTTGTGCAATGTTCTGGTTCAGAGTACAACCTGACTGAGTGTGAGATAGGAAATGACAGAGTTAGGACCAGTCACTCCATTGATGTGGGAGTAAAGTGTCAGCCAGGTAGGCTTCATACGGTAGCTTGAGAGTGTTAAGAAATGTGGTTGAAGGATCATAATTATGTGATCATTTCCCCTTTTCAGCTGATGAGTCTTACAGAGAGGGAGATATTCGTCTGGTAGGAGGATCCTATAACTGGGAGGGTCGTGTGGAGATATACTGGACTGGGACATGGGGAACTATTAGTGACACTTCATGGAGTAATAGTGATGCTGAAGTTGTCTGCAGACAGTTGGGACACTCCACAAATGGTATGTAGCTATGTGACTTTGTGATATGCTTATTAATTTTCCGGTACTTTAGGAGTTGTTGGTCATTGCTGTGGTTACTATGGAGAGGGCAGTGGAGCAATACACATTTCGGAAGTGACCTGCTCTGGCTCAGAGAGAAACATCACTAGCTGTACTTACTTCATTAACACTGTCATAACTAGTCATGCACAGGATGTGGGAGTTGAATGTCAGCAAGGTCAGTCCTATATGATCATGGACATATTATTATGATCATGCCTTTGACCATAAAATGTCATTCATCTTCTGTGCACATAAAAGTATTGCTCACGTTTGTGTGTCTATGTGTATTGCAAGCACCTCTATAAATTAAAAGTTGCTGATATGATCTCACTCAGTTATGTATTTATTAGGAGATGCCATAAAGGAAGGAGACATCCGTCTGGTTGGTGACAGCTACTTATGGCATGGTCGTGTGGAGATATATTTAGATGGAATCTGGGGTACAATATATCGTGCATACACTGATGAGACTAGAGTTGTCTGTCGACAGCTTGGATACAACACATATAGTAAGTTATTGACTTAATACTATTAGAGAGTTGGTAGACTCTCTATTAGGGATGGTGCCAAATGCCCATTAGCCTTAACGAAACAGCTCAGAACTCCCAAATTTTGAAATTATGTAAGCCTTCTTGGACTCGTAAACATGTCGAGTGCATGATCTTGGCCAACAGAAAATTTTACTGTCCAACAACAAAAATTTCCTTATTTATATTTTATATAGTTGTGCATAAGTTCACCTGTTTATCAGGTTGAGATGCTATGTGCTTTGTCTGATTTGTATACAGGATTTGGCCCAGCCAGCTGACCTGCCTCGGTAGCTAAGTTGGTAAGAGCATTGTCTAGAAAGCAGAGCATTGTGGGTTCGAATCCCACTCGAGGCAACCAATTTTTCTTTGAAAAAATACTGTTTCGGGCGAGTTGTGTTGTGTTGCTTTGCCTTTCGGTTGTGTTGTTGTGTTATCTTGCCTTTCTCACAAGCATCTCTTGATGTGATTATTCGTGCACAATACTTGGTTTGGGGTTTGGTGCCTTGCTGGTTTTATTATTGCGGCCTTCTCCTAAACACTAAGTTTGAGTTCACCTGTTTATCAGGATGACATGATGTGTAAAATTTTATATACAGAATTCGACCCAACCAGGTGAGCTGCCTCAGTAGCTAGTTGGTAAGAGCATTATCTAGAAAGTGTAGTGTTGTGGGTTCAAATCCAACCTGAGGCAGCTAATAAAAATGACTGTTTCAAGCGATTTCTAGTTGTGTTGCTCTGCTTTTCTGCCTTGCCTTTCTCGGCATCTCTTGAAGTGATTGTTCATGCGCATTAAATGCACAGTGGAAGAGGTGGAGCTCCAGCGCAAGAGTAGAGAGAGGGTGGGGCTCTAGCCCAATAGCATAATGTATGCAGCTTGCACAATGAAAAACTGATGAAATGAAAGGCACTAAAATGCTAATCATCAGTGCCAGACTAGTCGGCGGAGTGCTGACGTGTGCATTCAGTATACAAACACATGCGCTTAATATTGCATGAAGATAGAGCCATACATGTAGGGACTATGAGTCAAGTGAGAAAGCTGGCAGTGACGTGGTGCAAGGTCTATGTAATGCTCATAAATCACCCTTTCATGTATATAACTTCAGATGTGTCCATGGAGCATGAAATGGGCAGAATCTGGTCGAGGTCGGCACCTTGTTCCTACAAATATAGCAGTTATATTACAACATGTTTTACTCCTGTAGAGAGAGACATGATACTATGAGGATATATTCCTACTACAATACTTAGTTCTTTTGCAGTATAAAAATGTTACTACTCATTTTTTCACAGGTGTTAGTTACAGACGCTATTGGGGTGTTTATATAAATGATCCAATTCACTTTTCTCGTCTGAGTTGTTCTGGATCAGAGTACAGAGTGACTGATTGTCAGTATAACAATAACACTGTGAGCTACTCTTACTATCGAGATTGGGGTGTCCGCTGCTCTGTAGGTTAGTATTGTTTGAGTTTGGATATGCAACTATAATGTGAGAGTAATAATTATATTTTTGTTGCACTTCTATGATACATGAATGAGGATTTCATAAACCTAAACCAACTGTTATTTGTAAATGTGTTTCTGGTCATCCACCCACATGCACTTGGCTGGGCCGCATAATGGCCCATTATTGGGACTTCAGGTCATTATTATGGAAGCCACACCTCCAAATTGCAGCGATGAGGGGTGTGACTTATATAAGACTAATGGCTACATGCCCGTTGTGAGATGGTTTGAATATGATGTCACAATAACAGATAATGATAATGAAATTACACCGCCTGCCCGCACTAGTCCTAGTGGGAATCCTTGACCAGATCCAAGCATGTTTTCATTAACAGTGGCCAAAGCAGGTTGCTATATCTTACTCAATATTCTGACAGATATATAACCAAGAGAGCATAGATGTTATTATAATAAATGTTTAATTTGAGATTAAATTGAATGATCACATGCATGACAAGACACTATATTTCTTCCAATGCACAGATGGTCCTGAAACTGGAGATGTTCGACATCTATATAGTTGGTTTGTGCAAGTGTTCCTATCAGGGAGATGGGAACCAGTTACTGATAACTCAAGTAGTTGGACATTTCAAAATTCAGAAGTTATGTGCAGACAGCTTGGATTAAATGGTTAGTAACCTCCAACTATCACTTGTTTAAATTACCTCAATGCATGTTTAATGATAAGACTTTTTATTCATGATTTAGACTTTTAGACTATCCTTTGTGTCTAAAAAAAGCTTATAACTACAGCATTCAACCATTTCACTCGTTAAGGCTAATGGCATTAATTAGCCTTATGGGCATGTGGCTCCATCCCTACATAGAATATCAAACTCTACTGATTTTCTGATATTCATTATGAAAATATCAACATGGCATAATGCATGACAGTTTAGCTTCAGTAACTATTGCATTTTTCAGGAACTGAGGCATATACTCCAAACTATTATACTGGTAGTTGGACCACTATGAGAGAGCTGATAGACAATGTGGATTGCACTGGCACTGAATCTAAACTAATTGATTGTTCTCACAATATCAACCTCCATAATTTCTACACATCACCTAGAGTGGAGTGTCAATATTGTGAGCAGATGGCTTATGCCATAGAACTATATACATATTCATGCAGTACATGGATGGTCTCACTATTTGCAGATGACTGTGGTGATGGAGATATTAGATTAGTTAATGGTGAATCTGAGATGGAGGGAAGAGTAGAGATATGTAGTGGTCAGAGGTGGGGGACAGTGTGTGACTCTCAGTGGACAGACAACCACACAGCAGTAGTCTGTAGGCAACTTGGATTCAGTGACATTATTGGAGGTAGACAAGTATAAAACAATTTTCATATAAAATGATGAAGCATGTAAGAATGGAAGTGCCAAAAGTATAGAAACAAGGAAGCATCTATGCAGCAAAGCAGGGAATGATGGCAACAATAATAACATGCGTAGCCCCATTAAATACAAATATTAGAGAGGGTTACACATGTCATCCACTGTTTTGCTGCATAGATGCGTCCTTGTTTCTATAGTGTTTGTCACTTCCATCCCTACATGCTTCATCATTATATATGAATTGTTTTTACACAGGCTCTTTCATTTTGCAAACGCCTAGGCGCGAGCCCCACCCTTTTACAGTTGAGCCCCACCCCTTATACGCATGTGTATGAAACGCGCAACGCACGCTATAAATA